>VWYO01005750.1:68641-109245 GCA_013400275.1 Rhadina sibilatrix | reverse complement strand
TTTTTTTTTTCCTTTTCTTTTCTTTCCTGAGCACACAGGAAAATTCGTGATAAATGGCTGTGCTTTTCCTGATCCCGAACTTCCCAAGTTACTGAAAATCCTTTCCATGAAGTGCCCTTGTCTTGCAGGTAAGATGAGGGCAGCAGCGTTAGCAGGGAATTTGACCTGAGCAAAGTAGGAGCACTGCAGGCTGTAATGTGGGGCACTATAGGATACTCAAGCTCATCCACATTCTTTACTTGTAGTGGAGGAACCAGAAACATTGCTTTTTAAGTGCTACAAAATTATGCAACTGTAGAATGATGTTACGATTTTATATTCTGTGGTGGATTTTTAATCTTTAATTAGACTAGAGAATAGCAAAGATGAATCACACCTTATTAAAATGTTTTTTTTAAAAAATCAAACCTTGCCATTAAGCTCCTTTTGCATGCTTAGCACACAGAACATTTTGTACCAAAAAAAAAAGTACAGCAGTAGACATTGGTTTAATCCATTAAGTAGCTCTAACTTGGTCTTTGTTAAAGAAATCTGTAATTCTGATTTTAAATGAGTTTGCTTATCCAGCCAAATGTCACCATCAGAACCTCTCCCAGAGTCTCTCACAGCCTCAGGACCAAATCCTAACCCAGCCCATCACAGCACACGTGGCCCAGGCTTTTCTCCATCCAGCCACTGACTCTATTTGATCATTACTCCTGCAGGATACAGCTGCATAACCTCTCCTTGCTGGGTTAGCTCCACTGCAGCACCTCACCCAGCTCTGCCTCCCTGTCCCTCTGACACACCTTCCACAGAACCCAGCACCAGCCCCTCTGGGCCCCAACTCAGCTGCTCATCAGGCAGCTCCAGTTACCTCAAGCTGATCAAGGTATTTGATCAAAACAGGGCATTTATAGCAACAACTACTACCAAAACTACAGGTTTTCCAAACTCCCCTTCTTCCCATAATGTCAAAGCCTGGCAGTCTGAAGGGAGCTGACTTCTCCCAACTTAGGGCAGATGCAGCTGGAATTACTTTATATTCTAAACAGTAAAGCCATGCCCTGACAATATGCAATTCACAACCAGATACTGCTTCAAGGAGAAGCCAGATTAAAACCCCCCAGGTAGGAGCCAGTTAATGGATGGTAAGCCACCTTACATGGACTACCTAAAGCTTTTGTTTAGTTTCTCAGTACAACTTTACTTTAGGGTTAAAGTGTTTTTCCTCTGAAAATCTCACAGTTTGACCTCCTAACTGACAACAGAAGGGACAAGCTGACCAAGCTAGTGAAGCACAGTCAAGTTAGACAAGCTCAGGGAAAAGGGAGAAATCTATTTCCAGAATACTCCAAGGGGTCACAGTCCAAATGCAAGGCATTGTGTCGAGATCTGCAGGGATGTGTGTGGAATCTAGCACAACAAACGCCTTCACTGAGCAGCTGCAGCAAAGGCTTGCACAAACAACCTTCTGAACACAACTATTCTAGTATTATACAGAATAACATGGAGTATTTTAATCTAGAAGCAACATAGAGATGAGGAGGTGGTGCGCTCCTCAGGACAAGTTTCAAATTAAAATTCATCTTGACATATGGTCAAAATGTTTTAGAAGAAAAGAACCCATGACAGTGAGAAAATGATTTTTCCTTTATGCAAAAATACTCAACTGCACGCAGACAGATGAGAAACAAGTAATTCTGCAGTAAAAAAAAAAGCTGTTGGCTGCGGCAGATCACAAGCTGCACATGAATCAACAATATCATGCCTTTCCTCCCTCTCGAAATATATACTATGTTTATATTTATATAGGGCTGTATAAACAAGAAAACAGACTGAAATAATCCTTCCAACTCTGCTCAGTCACAGTTCTGCACAGTTTGCAGCTCTGCATTTCAAGAACGAAGAAAGCCAGACAAGGTCCAGAAGAATGCCACAAAGATAATCAGACAAAACATGACCTACATAAAACCAGACTGAAAAAATCTCAATTGTTTAGTCTAAAGAGGAGTTGATGTGGTAGAAGAAGGGAATGGGATAAGATAAAACACTTTCAACTGCAGATAATGCAAAAGTAAAAAGAAAAGAAAGAGGTTTATTCATATTCATGAAGCCAGCAACAGCATGCAAATTTTACAAACTAAAGTAAAGGCTGGGGTTATGAAATACTTTTTAATGATAGAGAATGATAGGTGAGACAGAGGTTTCATAAATCGACCATCATTTGAGGCCTTTAAAAATGGCTTAGCCAATACCTGATGCCAATGCCATTAAGAGACTGTATCTTGTCCTCAGGCAAGAAACGAACCAGAGTCCCTCTTACAGTCATCTCCAGTCCTATTTTTGTATGATGCTATCATTTCTGCTTGGCTGGAGTTGGCCATGTTATCTAACGCTGTATGACTGGTATAACTGCAACTATTACTTGATTTTGCTTGCTAGTCCTTGCCCTTAAAACCCTCCCCTCCAACAGCAAGTCTCCAACCATCAATGCCATTCAAGCATGCCCCGAATCCCAGTAAATTCAGCGGCATGCCTCATACAGAGAGAGGTTAATGGGTAAAGTCTAGTGCAAAACCCACTGATGTCACAGCCTAAAACTCAGAGAATGGTGCTGGCTGGTAAAATGCACTGTTGTGCATTTCTGGATCAGCCCAGATTTAGTGCAATAGTCCAATGCTCATGTTCAGCATGAGGATTTTATATCACCCAAAAGCATTGCAGGGGCGTGTGTTGGCAGGGGTTGAAGGTTTATCACACATCTCTCAGTTAGGAAGGGAATCATGCAGAGACTGCATCTTTCATAGTCTTAAAAAAAAAAGTTTCCAAAAATTTGGATGTTCTCCTTTTCCCCTTGATAAAAGCAATGACTTGCATTAAAACGATGAGGTTTTGGGTTTTGATGAGATTCACTGGTCAGAACTGCAAGCTGGAGCACTTGCTGCAGCAGCACAACTCTTCTGTGTGAGCTCACTTGCTTTCTTCATCTGGGGTTACCACGTGTGAAATGAAGAACTTCCTCTTTCTTCATACTCATACTGTGCGCTTTGTTTTCATCTGTTCAGGTGTACTTGGCCTTCAAAGCTCTTCCTTGGGGGTGAATTTTACAAATTTCCCAGACTACACTCCAAGCACCTCCACGCTGCTGTGGTTGACACAAGCACTCCAAGCAAGATTTACTTCGTGCTTGTTCCCCTGTTTTTCTCTATTCTTCTCTGTTTTTTTAAAGTTTTTCTAAAGTTCTACTTCAGCCTTCTGTATTTACCTTTTGCAATGGAGTCTCTCATGGATTTTCATATAAACAACCTATTTGTTATCGTAACTGTTCTTTCAAGTTTACATTCTTCTCATAAGGAGGAGACTGTTGATGGACTGTTGGGTTGCCCAGGGTGGTTGGAGAGGAAGATTTTCTTCCTCCAATCCACGGTCACTGTTGGAATTCTATAAATATTGAGGTCTGTAAATAAACTTCCCTTTTTTTTGCCTTGGACATCTTTTCCTTTTGCGTTGTATTGCGACACTTGCTCTTTACTGGAATACCATAAAATCCCTCTTCTCAAAGACATACTTCCTAGTGTCCTATTTCCAAGATTTTTCTTTTTGCCCTAATTCATACAAGCGAAGCAAGAATATTCTTCTGACCTTTGCCATCCAATTCTACACATTCATTCTACCGTTGGTGCTTTGTTGTTATCAAATTCTTTGTCCTAAGTTCCCCCTTACCTTAAAGAAAAGCTCAAGTGTTTTTACAAGTCTGGGTTCATGTTAATAGGCCTCACATCACACGACTACCAAGTGAGTCAGCATAATAGCCATATGTCTGAGCCTGAATCAAGATAAAAGATCTGTAGAGCCTTATTCAATGAGAGCAGAAAATTCCTACTTGGCTCTGGTCTTTCATGGCTGTATTACAATCTCACACTATGCAACTTCAATTTTCCTGAGGGAATGTATTTTTTTTTTACTGGTCTTCTGAACATAATACTGATCTCATCATGCATTTGCCCTGTCACTGCTATGGATTCCAAGAGGGTTTTTGTGCAGTCTATAGAAAACAAAGCACATCTTATTACCATGCACTTCATTTAAAGGCTATTGAGGTAATGACCTTGCAATATTCCACCTGTAGTTTTGAGCAGCAGGAAACCCTCATTGCTGTCTTGCAATACATGAACACCGATTTTTTTTTTTTCTATAGCAGCTCAAATCATCATCAGATTTAATGGAAATATACCAAGGATTAAAGTTAACTCACAAGAAAAACAGAAAGCATCTCTCCCACCCTGCCATTCCCTCCTTCCACAAACACCACTGCCACACACAGGTGTTCTGGATGGCTGCTTTGTAACTAAACCTTCTTTTGGAAGGTGATTTGAAAGAACATTGCAATTTAACTTAAAAAGCAAATTAAAATTTTGTCAAGACTGGGAAACAAAAAATCCAGGCCACACTTCAAAAAAGCTCACAACAAAACAAAACATGTAGAAAGGTGAATAAAACAGCCTTGATTTTTGCTTTATTCAATGACTACAAAAAAATTTCAAGTCGAAGATGAGATCAGTTCATCTTTAATATCTAAAAATACTACTTTATAGAAAACTTTTTATAGTGGATGGAATGGTAACACAAGTGTTAGGAGCTTAAAGGCAGACAAGCCATAGGCACTTACACTCCCTGCAAAACTTCTAAAGAATATTTCCTTAACCTACATCCAAGTCTGAATCATTCTTGAAATATTTCACTGACTGGAGGAGAAAATGTAACCTCTTAGCAAGTGAGGTTGGCAGTTCCTTATTTGTGGGACACGAATGCCCCCCAGTTCTGAGCACCAGGAGGGACCACCAGCCTGAAGGACAATGGGGAAGGCAGCTGTGAGAAGAGGGGTAGCACAAGGATTCTGCTCAGCAGGCAGTTCTCACTGGCACAGACAGTGCTGTGAGGCTGAACCCTCCTGACTGGGGGGGATTTGGCACTCCCTCCGTGACGCTGCCCCGTCCCCACTGCGGGCAAGGCTCCCTGCAGGGGCTGAGGCACAGAAAGTGCAAGGCAAAGATAAAATACTGAGCCAGCAGGGACTGTGCAGCATATCTGCCACGACAAAACCTCTTGGAAAAGAGTGGTAAGAGCCTCCACATCTCCAGTATTGCCACGACAGAATTGCAGTGCCTGTGAAGATCCTTAAGAAGGTGAGCACCACAACACAGCACTCTGTCACCCTACTTAAAGGTTCACAGGTGATTAGTGATAGCCTGACAACAGGTGTTCAGGTTTCAACTCTAAATCTGCTCTTAAAACATTTTGAAATAAATATTCCTACTTTCCATGTCTTGAAAGAAGTTCACTCTCTGTGCCAAAAATAAGTTTCATTCTTAGGCCAAAATGTCTTCTTATCACAAGTCACAAAAATATATGAACAACATATCTCATTATGGGAAGCCTTTAATTTGTATACACGTTTTGCCTCAAAGCTAAAAGGAAAAACAAACAACAAAAAATGCCCAGCATTCCAGACCAGCATGTTATTGTGCCAGAAAAAAATGACAATTTAATTTGTCTAAATTTAGTATGTGGGAAAAGGCACATTTTAGTAGAGCCTAAAAATAAAGCTTCAACCTTAAATTAAAGGGAAAAGTAATTTCCCATTAGATACAACAGCTTCTCAAGAGAAGTCTGTCAAACAATTTTGTGAGTCAACTTTCATAGTTCCAGCTCAAGGGGCAATTCTAGTTCATAGCCTGACCTCCTGCACAAGCTGTGGCATTGCATTTGATGACTCCTGGTTTGAGGCCAAGAATCCATGTTAAACAATGGCAAAACTCCTACTTTAGATGTAAAGATTCAGAGAGATGGATGACACCATTTCCTTTGGTACTTGATCCTAATGCTCACAGGTCAGTCCAGCACTCCCCATTTCTCTGTCTACCCAGGTAAGGATGGTTTGGGCCCTTTCTTGCAGTTGGATAAAACTTCTGCTGATTTGTCATTCCTGAGTCCTGAAGTTTCTCATTATTTCACTTCTTATTAGCATCACTTAAAATGCCTTTTCTCCTTAGCTGTAAAGCTTAGCATCTGACTGAATCAGAATTATGGCTGCATAGAGGCAGGATCAGTACAGATAATTCTGTATTACTCCCTGACCTCATTATTTACCACTTTGGTAATCTTTGAGTCATTTGCAAATTTTACCACAGTTCCATGTACTCCAGATCAATGCTGAAACTGTTAAATGGTGTCAGGCACAGTGCTGATCCCTATGGAGCTGCACTCTATTATTATGACTAATTTTTTAGGTTTGTCAGTTGGCCAGTTCTTAATCCTTTTAACTTGTGCTTCACTGATACAGGGCAGTGCTATTTTTCAAACTGGAATGTCATGCAATGCAAAGAACTGTCTTTCTAAAAGGGTTGTTATAGCTACACCTTCACCTTTGTCAGCCAAACCTTTGAACTTCTTTAAATACTGAAATTAAGCTTGCTCATGATTCATTTCCTGTAAAGCTGCACATACTGAGAATTACAGCCCTATTGCTTATTTCTTTGTAAATGAGTCTTTTGAAAGATTCACAGTATCCTTCCCAGCACTGATGTTTGGATGTTCAACCTGCAGTTATTCCAAGTCTGTCTCCAGAATAGAAGATTTCTTTAAAGAAACAGACATGGAGAGTCTTGGAATTAATTATGGGTCGAATATCTGAAGTTAACCATGTCCTTACCATGTCCTCTCCAGAACTGAAACAGACACAGTAAGACAAGTTCATAGTGCAAGTGCAGATGCATTAACATAGTTAATGACCTTTTTTAAAAATTCTTAGGATATTAAGGTACAGAAAAATGCCTTTCAAATTTAAATCCACTGTAGACAAAAGAAGTTATTTTCTGCTTCTGACCAAACTTTTTGGATTCTGCCTATACAGAGGCCACTATAGATTTTGACATCCTTAGTTGTCTTAAGAGATTATGGTAACTCAGCAACAATTTCTGTAAGAGTCTGAACGTTCCTCATTTTTCTGAATTTCAGATGCTGAACATTCAAATACTGCTTTTCAGCACCATTCACACATTTCCTGCCACTGTATTTCATTCTGTACTGCTTTGACAATCCCAGCGAAGAGAACACCAAAGTGAACCCCTGAACCTCTGCTAAAGTCCAGAACTGATAGAAGACAGGGAGATGTTCAGAGAGCTGCCATGCATCAAACACCTTGGCTGTGGGTACCCACTGCCCAAAGGGTTGTGCATCTGCCAGAGCTCCAGCAACAGGGCTCAGGTGACAATCCATCCGAAAACAAGGTGACAAACCCAGCCATCTCAGCTCATTGAGCCCTGCTCTGCATCTCTGACCACAGCACTTGGCTACTGACAATCTACAAATCCAACTGCCCTGTGACAGAGCCAAAGCTGTTGTTTTCCACCTCTCCAGAGAAGGATAACATACCTCCAGTTCAGCAAAAGAACAGTACCAAGACTTTTATGTGAAAACATTATTAACTATTACAAGAAAAAATGCCACGGAGCTATCCACATTTGATGAATTTGATGGATTAAATTAGTTACAAACAAGTTTTCATTACGCAGTGCTGTGGATTTTTGGAACAAAGACCCCAAAACACGCCGACTCTCTTATTGCTGCATTGCACTTCCCTCCCCTATAATCAATCCTAGTGTAGACTGCAACTCAACATGAGTGAAGGCAGCAGACTGAGCTGTGTGTAATTACTCATTTGATCTTACTAAGACACCAAATTCTAAAATTACATAGCTGAGGGCTGTGCATTGGTTCACTGCTGTAGACATAGGTACTCAGCAAATTCAGACTCAAAAGCTACCTACAGGTAGTAGTTCAACTTCTCTAAGGCAAACAGACACGTAATACTTACAGAATAGTAACAGAATTTCAATGCTGTAATAGAACACATGCACCAGTTCAATGCTTTTACCAAGGTTAATGTAGAGAACAATGCAAAGTAAAACTCTAGGAATGTAAAATATCCAAATATAAATTTTCTTTTTGATGTCATTAATGAGCACATTAATGTATAGGTATTAATTTGACAGGAATGTATAGGTATTAATTTGACAGGAATGTATAAAATTAAGCCTACTTTTGTGGATATTTAAGAACTTGATTTTTCATTAGTGAATATCAGCAGCTCTACATAATTATTTATAATGAAAATTATAACAACACAACCCATGTTCCAAGGTTGAAGCTCAGAGAAAAATATTTAGCACCACAGAAGTGTATGATAAACCATCATAGTGAAACTGGGCACGCTGTGCTAACAGAAATAGTGAGACACCTAACTTAAATCCCAAAGAATTCTGGTTATCCATCATAGCTCCTCAGGAAAAAAAGCTTCATTCTTAAGAAAGTATTCTCATGTTACCACAGCTTGCAGATAAGCATTGCTATTAATCCTATTATGCTCATTTATATCATCTGTTGTTTTGCTACCTCACTAACAGCTGTCAATATTCTACTATTTCCATACAGGGCAGAATAATTAATCATAAATAATCTATTTACTTTTTAACCTTTCTTTTTGAGCTAATTCCAAAATATTTGTGTAGACATAGTATTATATTACAGATAAAAGACAACAGATCAGAGTCACCTGAGAGCCAGAAAACATTTTACACCAGGTCTCCAAACGTGACTGAGTTTCACTCTCCTCCCCAAGGGACAGACAGCTCCCTCCATAAGTGGGAAGAAAGAGCTCACAGCACATTCTGAACTTTGGCATCTCTTGATCAAAGGACTTTTAAAGAACTAAAACACAGGGAAAAGTAGGAGAGTTGAAGGCATTCAGGTGCCACCAGCTGAAAGTTCTATAAAGAATAAACTCCTGGGCTGGAGAAACACACAAAGATGAAGCAATGCAGTAGGCAAGATGCTCAGTAGCAGCTGGAGCTATTCCAACATCATCTTCTTCTAGATCACCTCAAATGCATGCCTTAGAAAAACACCCTCCAGTAGTTGCTGCCTGTAATGGAAATATGACCAACCAAGAAAGAATTTATCATCTTTTTTATAAATTAAAAATCAAACTTTCTTGGCAACCACAGCTACCTATCATCCAGGAAGAGCCCAAGAACTGATACCACTGCTCTGTCTGTGAGCAGGTCTAAGAAAATACATCTTAATGAGGGGTCAGGATAGTGGGACCAGTGTCTGAATTATGTGGAGAGTAGTTAATCTTGACTTTAACTGTAACTAAGTATTTTAAATTTTTTGAAGAAAAGGAAAAAGTAAAAATCCCTAACAGTGTGAAGTGAATTCAATATAAACTACAAATTATGGGTTTTTTTCTTCATTTGGAGATCACCTCATCCCTTTTAATGTCAAAGAGGAAAATGGCATTTGGAATCAAATAATAAAATACCTTAATTATGAAAAAATTAGTGTTCACAGAAATAATATTTAAAAAATCATTCTTTCCTCAGAAAGCACTATCCAAACTCATTCAGAAAGACCTCAGAGTGGAGGAAAGAAGAGTGCAAATAAACTTGTGTCTTTAAAACAGCCCTAGAGGCACTTTCTGTTTTAGAGGTGAGAATTAACTTCCATAGGTCTTACTACACTGTGCTAACCTAACTAGTTTATATAGATAGATAGATATATAGAGAAATATTTTTTAATATAGCTTTGTATATACTGTTGCAGTGCTGCTGAACCAAATAAAGAATTTGTTTAAACACCAGAAGCTGAATAAGGTGTAAAGTAAAACCAGTGTTAAAATACAAACCTATCACTTTAGTTAGCAGAAAGGTTAACAGAACAAGACATATTATCACCAACATTTAAATACAAATATGTAAATATCAGCTAACGTGGATCACTGCCAATATTTAGTGAGAGAATATCCAAACAGTCTCATATGACTGTGCTATATATGCAGCCTTGGCAAAAACAAAGTCAAAGTTAAGAAGGAGCACCTTGGCAGAATTTAAATGCTTTGATCTGACAAGCAGGTCTGAATTCCAGAAACTGCAACAGGATTTGTGACCCATATAAGACTTCAGCTCTTTTTGTAACAAGGATAATATTCATTTCTCTGTTAATGAAAGAGCAGCACAGTACAATTGACAAGCATAAAATTATTCAGGAAAGTATTACCGTGACTGCTAAAAGAAGGAAGAAACTGGGGAAAATAAAGCTTTTATATGATCCTAAACAAGTCCATTGTTGTATAAGATACAGCCAGTAAATGACTTCTCTCAGTTCTGTCCTTCCTCCATGGTGGACAGCCAGAGATTTGTAATGGACTTTTCCCTAGGACCAGGAATGCAGGAAATAACTCCATCAGCATTGGCTTGCAGTTTGCTGGTACCAACATTAAATTATTCAAATCCAGTATTTGTTTGCTTTGGAGACACCACCACAGCATCCTCCTCAGAGAAATAACAGAAACTAATCCTCAAGGAGCTCCACAGTGCCAAAGCACTGCCTCCCCAGCCCCAGTCCCAGGAGCTCCGAGCACAGCAGCACAGGCAAGGCAATCCCAGCTCTGCTACAGCAGCCACAGCCCCCAGCTCAAGGAAGGTGGCAACAGCCCCATCCCCTCAAGCCTAAGAAAGTCAAGTGGCACTGACTCGCCTCTGTGACAACGTTACACCTCAGCCTGCACTGCCACACCACAGTTTTTCTAAAAGCTTATTAATACTCCAAACACAGACAGATTGGAGATAACCAGCAGGGTATTCCCAACTTACCCACCAAGTCTGCCAGTGAAGCACCAAATAAAAACTCTTTTTCACAGGAAACCTTCCAGCTCCCCAGAGGGAACCCACTCTGCACCCTTTCAGTCACTGAGCAGTCTGGTTGTTCTGCAAGGTGCAGGAAACTCCTGCACTCTCCCCCCAGGATGCAGAACCTGTGCAGGGTTCTCTCGTGCCAGCGTGCCCTTGCCAAGGGCTCGTGTTCCCACCTGCCCAGCAGCCCCGAGCTGAGCACAGCAGGGATCAGGGCTGAATAAAATGGCTCAGGCAAGGCACACGCCACAGACAGCACTGCAGCTTCGGCAGGTAAGCCCAGAGCATATGGATTTCAGGGGTAAATTGAGTATCTAGCTGTGATTTACACAGATCTCCTCGCTTTAATAAAGGAAAATTGAATATAGAATTCTAGCCTGATTGAGTGCTGAAAGCTTATTCTAGAAAAATATCTTTAAAATACTAATGTACTTACACTTTTTCTTTTATTTTACTAATTCAGACATGTAAATAGAGAATTAAAAATTTGGGTACATGCATATTTGAAATTCTCTTTAGAGCACCATACACAGACCAGTAGGCGAAAAACATTTGTCCCTATCTTTGACAGATACTGTAACAGATAATAGTTCATTTATTGAGTCAAATATTACTTCACATTGTAATAATAGTGTACATTAATGCTGTTCTTCATTTTATTTAACAGTTTATGATGTGTAAGCCAGAAGAGCCTGGGATGACAATTGAAAAATTATTAAAAAAAGAGGAGAGAATAAAGCAATGTCTTAGTAGTTAATTTTATCTTCCCGTTTTGTTATGCCTGGCAGATGATGGATTTATACTTCTTCATATCACAAAATCCTATTAAAGGAATTTCTCCAGTGACCCATGATTTCTCTTCCTTAACATTTCCCACATTGCCTACCTAAAAGTCAAAACAGGAAAAAATAAAAATTATGGTCTCCTTGTCCTATGGAATTTCCATCCTGTCACACCCTTAGAGCTGAGACCAGTGGAATGGGATGAGTGATGCTCTCACTACCTAGGTGGAAAAGATCAAGATCTGCCTTATTTTTTCAGAGATGCTTTTCACTGTCTGTGCTCATGAGAGTTTTATTCTGTGCCAACAAATGGGCTTTTTAAAAGGCAAAATTAAGTTGCAACACAGTGATAAAGTAGACTGAAGAAAAGACACTTTTTGCAAACCCATCACCTAATAGCAAGTATTCTTGTTTATCATAAATCAGTGTAGGTGGTTGTCACAGAAGTGGCATAACAAGCACAAAAAGGCACCCAGGTGACCACACGGGAATGTAAGCATGGCTAAAGCATATTTTCTGCAAGAAAGTTAATTAAAAATTAAGATATCTGCATTTACATTGATACAGACATGTAGTTAAGTGAAAGGGAGGAAATCATAAAGTTACTTATCAGATCTTTGACCTAAAGGATAATGTTTATCTCAGAAATGTGAGCTTAAATTCCATCTACAACTATCCTGAATATTTATCTATTTTGTAGTCTAGAGCTTTTTTTTTTTTTTTTTTTTTTTCAAATGTATTTTGCTATATATTAGAAGTTTCATTTTGCAGTTTTCCAATAATGGGAATTGTGATAATTTCCATTTTCAACCAGCACCAAATAAACCTCCCATTGCTGTGTTCTTCTCTGTCTTTATAGCCTGGATAATAAACCCAAACCAACTTTCTATTCATAGAAAAGCTGTATTAAATCCTTATAGAAGAAAAAAATTTAAACAATAGACACATATTTCCAAACAATGCATTTGAAATATTCTTTTTACTTCTATGCGCAGACCTAAGCTTAGAGCATTCTGTCTGTCTAGCAGGAAAAGAGATTATCACTCTCACTTAAATCACCACTAGAAATAGTGTTCCAATTGTCCTGAGGTGTTAAGTGATGTTATCAGCTCCTACAAGAGAAAGAAAATTCGGGGGTGGAGTTTGGCAAGCTTCAAAATAAAGGTTTCTCCACTTAAATCTTAGTATAGAGCTTGCAGAGTTGATTCAGTGCTGATTAATGGAAAGGACTCTGCTTCAGCTCTCAGCTAAATCACAGTTAAAAGGCAGATGAGAAGATACAGCTACCCTGATGTTTCAGAAGTAGAAGCATTTCTGTCCAATGTATACCTATCAAACATTTCATTTGAGTTTATCTACCAGATTCAGGAAATACTTATGGGAAAGTGAACAAAAAATACACCGTAGGAAGAAAAATAAGTCGAAGGATAAAATGTTACACTTCTCGAACATAGGATTGTGTATGACTCCCTTCCAGCAGCTTCACGTCATTAACATGTTATAGATGGGTAATATGATGGTTGGCTGTTGCAATTAAGAGATTACTATTATGTGCATTTAAGAGAAGTTCTACTGATGTACAGTCACGCTGTTGTGACTTGTTCTCCTCTCCCCTCCCCGTTGCACAGTCATCACAGGATGGCCTTGGGATCAGGGCATTTGGGGAGGGCCTGCTTGTTACTATGGCAACAGCTGACTGCCAATCAAGCTGCAGGGAAGCAGTCCCCACCAATGGACGGCGAGGAAGGGTTGATTGGCAGGCTGTGGGAGGGGCCAGGGTAGCCTGAGTCACCACCAGGGGTCTAAAGGCGGAGCCGCCACTTTGTGGCTGAGCACATGGCCCTTGAGTTCCGTGCTCCCAGCGCTGCTCTTTTCCCTTATTCAGGCATTTGTTGTACTTGTTAAGATGTAATACACCTTTGAAATTTTAAAGTGAGAGGTCGTTTCTCACAGACTAAATCTATTTTTCATCAGAATATGAATTTTTATTATGAAAATCTTTATGTAACACTAATCTTACTATTATGACCTGTGGGAATATGCTGCAATAATATTAGAAATCTTCATGTGTTTCTTCATTCAGTGATTCCAAATTGATGTCTGGGTTTAAACACAATTAGATGACTAAAAATGATGGGCATTATGCCATGGCCCTTTAAGTTCTCCCACACAGACCAATAGCACAACTCACTCACTGGAGGAAGCAAGCACCCTCTGGAGCAGACTATGGCAGTATTATTATAATTTCCCTGTTATTCCAAGATCCCAGCAAAGTTGTTGCATCACAGAACAGCAAAGTGATGGGAGCCTCAGCACCGGCAGGTGTGCTTCTTTCTAAAGCTGGACAGCTGGTAAAAGACTCAAGAGGCAACAAAAGAACTCAGGTACCAGAAATATCAGGTGAATGAAGACTCTCAAATCAGTTAAAAAACTGTTAAATACCATCAGCCATAGCAAGGGCAGATTTGTAACACTGTAATAGCCAAATCTTGCCATGTCAGCACAATTCTTTCTACTCCCTTCAAATGAAACATAAAAGAATCTAAAAGCACACAGACAGATTACCTTCAGATCAGAGTTAGGGTGAAGCCCATAGCACTACTTAGAGACCTCTGAAAAATTTAAGGGACAAAAAGCATCAATGTCCTTCCCAATCCTTGATAAAATGGGGGAGGAGGGGGCAAGATGATGTGCCCCCACTTTCCCCTCTCTGCACTGAGCACTAACTTGGTCTCTTCAAGTTGCCACTAACCTCCACCTGCCACATCTTGAGCAGATTTTCGAGCAGTCTGATACACACTGACTGCTTTGTAAATTAGCAAGCCAGTCTGGCCCTCAAAAGATGTGCATGTGCAAGGGTTAAAACAATGTTAAGATTTTAAGTCATACTTTCCATTGGTTAATCATTACTCAGCTTGAACTCCTGATGGTGAACTCCTTGACACTAATGAGCCTACATCTGCTCCTCTAACTCAAAATTACTTTGCTCTAAGAGCTACTTTTATTAGCAGGCCAATGACCATAATGAATTTTTGACAACAGACAGCTATTCAGCACAAATCAACTTAAGCAATTCTTCAGTCAAGTTTAACTGTGTTGTGTTAGAGGAAGCAATTGATTGGTACTGTAAACCTGTGCCTCCCAGGCAAGCTGATTTCTTATCATACACCATGTAAGGAACCAAAAAGCAAACAAACCAACCCCCACATGCTGTGTGAGCAGCCAGATCTGTTATCAAGTGAGCTGAAAAAACCCTTGTGTTTCACTGCAAGTCATAAGGTCAAGTTAGAAAGCAGACTAATTAAATGAAACAAAACTATAAACACTAGAAGCAACCCTGAACTGCCTAATCTAAATGACCTATAGACACAAAGATACTTATTGGTCCCAACTCAAATTTGCTCTATCTTAAAGTGCTTGAGGAAGTCCAAGTGTTGGGTTTTCCCCTGAAGTGCTGAAATGATCTGGCAGCTGCCTGTAGAGGATCTACTTCCTCTGTGTGCAGCTTTTAACAGGAGCAAAAACATGAACAAAATGGAGAGAGTGGAGAAAAAAAATCCTTGTGCTTAAAGACATTCAGTCAAGACTTGAGAAAGCTGGTTAACTTTATGATCACTGACAAAGCTCCAGAGCTAATGTTTTCATGCTGTTCTTGGTTGGGCTGTGGGGCTCCAGTGACCACAAACGAGGTTGTAACACATTTTTTTCTATCAGATTCAAGACGGTTTTAACCACTGAAGTTTACAGATAGACTTCTTATGTTTTCTACGCTTAGCAGCAAGTGGAGTAACACACAGGTGCAAGATAAAAACAAGCTGTATGTCTTGTTTTGTATGAAATATGGTGTGCAGTATGCCCTAACTTCCAAGGAGAAAAAAAAAAAAATCCTCTCTAAATTCACGCACGGGTTTCAGTCTCAAAATAAAACTATATCCTGCTCATCTTAATAATTTCAGACTCTCCTTTACACCCCAACTGTAAAGCACAGGATGGTGATGACACTTCAACTCCACGGCACATAAACAAACTCAGAAGCAGAACACCGGGTGAAATTTATGGGTCAGATATGTCAAAATATCTTATGAAAAATTGTTTCATCCTACTAATAATCTCTGTAAGCTCATAGATGTCACATCTTCTCTAAATTCAAACCACGATGCTGATCTGAATATTTATTTACATATACATACATATATACTGCATATTATATGTGCAGATGCTGAAAAATGTTTGCATAAAATGCAACTTGTAAACCCCCAAGACTCAAATACTGCTGATGCCTGACACTTGACAAGGTCTAAACCAGTAAGAATAAAGGATTTCAAAATTTATTTTAAGAGCATTTCACAAGATGTCTGAATTTTAAAAGTCTTGGTTACCAAATAGGCAGCTGACAGTTATTTCTTGTGTAATGTATTTCAGAAATAACCTAACACGATCATAGTATCTCCAAACCTCACATCCTCATTAAGAAGTGAACAGGTGGGTTTCAGAGTACATGAAAGCATCATGCTCCTAGCAGAGGTAACCTTTTTTGTCCTCATTAGGATGAGTGATGACAGCAGTGAAAAAAAATGAAGCATTTTCTCTTTTCTTTTCCTTCCTTTCCCCAGTATAGTAACAATAACCAGCAGAGAAGATTCTTTGCTGCAGATGAATAGATCCGCAGCGGTCTCACAGTTTAGTTTATTAGACAAGAAGTATCCCAGGTATTTCTACCTTGTGTTTGACTTAGGATGACATAAAAAGAAAATGCTGCTTGCTATTGCAGCATTTGATCCAAGACTCTGCTTTTATCTCGTTCTTCTAACTTTGCATTTTGTCTTTCCTTCTGCTGTTCTTTCCAAAATCCTGCAGGATACAAATCAAACAGCATTCTACCAGAAGGGCAATGACTGCAAAGATTAATAGAACACACCAACAGTTGTGTGGCACAAGACAGCAACTAAAAGTTAGGAGAGACCACCCATGTGTAACATCAGCTGGACACTTCAAAGAGAAATTGTCCTGAAACCAGAAAAACCTGGTAATTGAGCCCAACCCGCCCCCAAATTTATTGTACATTTCCATGACAGCTCATGTTCTCAGAAATAAATACATGGACACACATAAATGCATCCTCCTAACCTCTCTGCCCTTCCACACTAATCACTACACACAGCTTCACCAACACTCCCACCTTCCCAGAGAGTGACACTGGAAGGTACATGCCTGCTTACTGAGTCATCCTGCTCTGTTAGAAACCAAGAATAGTATCTAAAAATCTGTGCAAGGAGAAAGGGAGAAAAGTTCATACTGCTTAACAGGTTAGAAAAACAAGAGTCATACTTCTGAATCTCACTTCATTTTTTTTTCTATTCTGATCAATTCCCTGTACAACTCCTGTGCCTGTGGAGGGGTCAGGGGCCATCCCTTCATGGCCCAGGGGAGAAAATTCCAGGGCTTCTCTACTTTGTTCCAGCCATGGGTGCAGCACTGGCAAGAAGGAGGAAGAGTAGAGAAGAGCTGGTTCAGGTTCACAAATCTTCCAACTAAGAACAAAGAGGAACAACCCATTGCATTTCCATTCATCATTATTAAACTCAGTCTTCCCCTACCAGTGTTTTTCTGCAAGCAGCAGGCTGAAAGATTATGTAAGATCTTGCAGAAATACAGGATAGCCAGAATCAAAACAGATGTGCCCCAAAATCAGTGAAAGCCCAACTATGCTAGCATACAACTGCTCCTGATATGTGAAGTTAAAATTTGTGTAGAAACACCTTTTATTCAAAGACTGACAAATACCACAGCACCTTGAGCTGAAAAGGTATGATGAGAACAACTGGTCTAAGATATGCCCAAAAACTGAGGCTACAGGTACCGCCATGGTAAAAGAGAGCCAACAAAGTTCAATGTCTTGAAAAAAAACATGTCTGACATTAACTACTCTGCAGCACATTACAAGCACGGAAAATAAAAATTAATTTTAGTTCCTTAATGCTGAAATACAGTTCCTGTTCAAATACTCTCATTAGACTTACTGTAGTATTGAAAAATCAAAACTTTTTTTTTTCCATTTGAAATAAAAGGCTTTCATTTTACTTACAAACAGCAGCAACAAAAACAAATATTTGCAAGGTAACTGCACAGAAAAACAAAACAGGTACTAGTATTAATTCCTACTAATACAGAATGCTAAGTAGGTTGCTTTAAATTAATTTAAAAGTATTAATTACATTCAGTCACAGGACCATAAAATTAAGCAGTCTAATGTATCAACACTTGAAAAATACACTTGAACATGCTTCCCTAGTGAGCAGTGGTCTAAGCTATCAGCTTCTGTAAAATTCAAACACCAACATTTCCATCCACAGAGCTTCAGTGGCACCACTTAGTTAAGAGTTCAGGGAGTTAACAGCTACAACATTCCCGTCCTCAGTCTGTGGGCAGTTCCAGCACGTCTCCTTTAGCTCAGGATATTGATGAGTATTAGAATGAAACAACTGGCAAAGACAAGTTTCACAGCACTTGTTCAGAAACATGTGGGAGGTTTTGCAATTTATTTTTTATGCTGCAGCTACGGCTTCAGAAAGTCATAGGGCTGAACTCCAATATTTCCTTGAGAGAAGCAGGGAGTGTGAAGAACAGAGAGAATAGGATATCTATCTTTTGCTGCCCTCACCTATAGGCAGGAGGCTTTGAAGACAGGGTGAAGGCATGACAGTAGTTGTGCATCCTCACAGATTTTGAGTCCAAGTAAGAGAGGCTATTTCCTTGAACTGCCACATTTCTTGATCACCCACCTGCCTGGGGTGGCTACACAGCATAATGTATGTCTAAGGGTGTGGTATGGCAGAAACATCACAGCACTATCTCTTCTGATGGAAGAGGTAAAAGTCTTTATAAAGAACTGCTGCTGAACTTACCTGCCATCCACTTTCACCCTTTTCCTGCCTTTCATCTATTTTTGGCTGAGAATGTCAATTTTCTATCCTAATAAATAAGAGTGTTTCAAGAGTTACACAGTTACCAGAATTTGGGGTTTAGCTAAAAACACTTCAGGTTTTGAAAAGCCAGTCAGGCTGCTGGGAACGCTTCCTTTTATATTCACCACATTATACAAAGTTCCAAACATTGAAGTCAAAGCTTGAAGTTCAAGGTTGCAGCCCATCTTTAATCATTTATCAATACTACAGGAGAGCACTTCTGGAATATTATGGTCCTTTAGTTATGAAAACTTACAAATTACTAGCATGGTCATATTTTACAAATAACACCGTGCTTTTACTTCAGCAAGAAGAATCAATGGTATACTGGTAAGATCTGGTTTGCTAAATCCACTGAGGTGGAGGTACTTGACAATTCCCTCTCAAACCAAATTTACAGTTTCCCACCTATCTAGTTCTCTACATTTGTCATGACAGACAAATTAAAAATTCTAAACCATCACCCTAGGGCAAAAGCTTGATAGAAAAGCTTAGAGCAATACTCTTTAAAACCAGTATCAAATATATCCTATCACTATAAAGAAAACACACTGTAATTTTTGTGTGCATTTACTCCCCTACTCCTTTTTAACAGATGCAATTTTCATGAAGTCTAATCAAAAAGCACAACTCAAATGGATGTCTCACTCTATTCTTTTTTTGAAAAGTCTAATTCAGTGGATCACAGCAATGAAATCTCATATTCATCAAGGCATGTGTTTAGGCACAGAGGTTAGATGTCACTTGTGCGATTGATAATGTTTGTTTTGTGCTCTGCTTTTCAATAACTCTTCACTTTAAGCAGCATTTTGCTTCTAAACGGGAGTGGGTGTAAGGACACTCAGCATAATGGAATGGGCCAGGTTTAATTCCCTTAATCACTTGGTCAGGCAACAGAATTAACTGTCCACATCTGTTCCCTCCGAACACACATGCTTAGTTTTCCCTCTTATGCAATAAAGGAGTGTGGGGTCATGATGCCACATCTAGCCTGTCTTTTCCTCCAAAGCTGAGTCCACAGGGGAAACTCCCAAGCTGACTACGGATCAACACAGCTGGATTCTGGACCACAAAATACTTGTGGTGTGGCAAAACCAGCTCCATCTTGAGCTTCAGGAGTAACTTCTTATACAATATGCCTTATGTGTCAAAAGAGAAAAGCAGAGCTGTTGTGCCAATTGTAAACAGGCAGGCCAAGAGAAAAACACACTAAAACCTTGATAGAAAATGGTTTCTTAATGAAGATGCTCTTGATAGACCACTGAAAATGGAGTGTAAGTGCACTCATGGTAAGGGTGATCTGTTCAGGATGATGTGATCTGATAAAGATGACATTCATCATCCTTAGTCACACTGATGTAGAGCTCTGGAGAGCTGCTCAACAAAGGCCAGGGAGGGCCAGAGTCAAAAGAAAATTTGGAAAGGTGTCATTTACAATGGCAATTAATTTAGAGCTACTGTTTTGTGCTTCTGCCTTGCCTCTGAAACCCTGTGTTTCTGTACTCTGAAATTGTGATGATGGAGGTCAATTGCTCTAAGCCCCTGGTGTTCACAGAATGGTGATTACCACAGTGCTCTTCTCAATCTGGAGCCACCTACACTCACCTCCTTTTGACATTTATATCAACTCTGCTTGTTTAAGGATGAAGACAGAGAAATCCTAAGTTCAGAAAAAAAGAAAAAAAACCAACAACAGAGTTCATGCTGGGAAACAAACACTGAATCACCAAAAAGGGACAGGAGGAGTCACCAACAGGCAGGTAAGTACAGGGAACACAATATGAGTAACAGACAGGGAGCTTCTAGAAAGTGACAAAACCTATTAATTTACAGGAACAGCTGGACTGTTTTCTGGTATAAGAAATAAACCAGTTTTGGAGAGAAAGAAAACAACTTTCTCCTTTAAGGCCAAGGACAAATAGGATAGGCAGTAAATGCTATGTTTCACCAAGAAGTTGTTCTCTGCAACAGCTGTCATAAGAGATACTAGATGCAAAAGGAAAGATGGCCAGGAAACATCGCAGATGACAGCTGGAAAGTGAGGGAGAACTTCCTGAAATCATTTAGTTAAAAACTGATAAAGAATCTTCTCATTTACACTCTTTGTAGCAACACTGCTGTTTTGTTTGGACACTGACTGCTTTCAGTCAGCATTTTGTCCCTTGCCTGACCTGAGCTAAGGGTGATTTGAAGATAGTGGGTTAAACACAAAATAATCCCCTCTCGAGGCTGTGGCAGTCCATGAAATGAGGCAGGAGCTAAGACAGCTCTTATCCCTTGTAGGTGATAGCACACAGGGTAAGCCAGGAAACCAGAGGTGACCGTGTCTGTGTCTGTGCAGGAGCCCTGGGGGTGCTGACATCCTGGGGGACAGGGGAGCAGCCAGTGCTGCTGGAGAGCAGGAGGGAAGCACGGCAGCACTGGGGCATGCAGCAGGGCAGCAGGGAGCACACCTGAGCCCCAGGATCCCTTGGGAGCCTGTTTGCATCATCCCTCATCCTCCCGGGCGAGCTGCAATTCCTGCACAGGCAGGACCCAGGACAGCGGCACTTCAAACCCATCTGTGAACCTCTGATGTTATCGCTAGAGCAAATAATAAAGAAGTGCAAATGAGGGTGGTAATATTGCTTGTTTTACATGCAGAAGGTCAGAGAGCACGAATTAGTCACTCTCCTGTGTAGGCCACTGCTGGCTGACGGGGAAGAAGAGCCTGCAAAGGGCACAATTCCCTCTTGGAGTTAAGCAGAGCATGTGGTGCTGTGATTCTGCCTCATCTCGTCCACGAGCCCACTAACAGCCAGGCAAGGCGTAGGAGAAAATAATCAACTACTGTCTGGAGATAAGCAACATTTTATTTCTCCTGGGAGCAAGTGGGGGAACCAGGATGCAACAGCTGTTTTCAGTCACACTATTTCTGCCTTGGACTGCTCCCACTACACAACACTGCCTTACTACGGCTTGAAAGGAGTTGCCTATATTTATAAATACAGAGAGATAAATAGCTGTGTCTGAGTGTGTGTGTGCATCTGCTTGTAATGCAAAAGTAAGGAGAAAATATCCTTCCCACGCACATTAATGCAAATGCAAAGAGAAAATATCCTTCCTACAGACATTTATTTTAAACTGTGTGTGCTAGCATATTTTTATTTTAGAAAACTGATTACTTCATCAATGGATTGTGTTCTCACTGCACTTAGCAGTTTGGGGGAAAAAAATGATTTCAAATGTAACTCACAGGACAAACAAGTATTTATTTGAATTTTTAAACAGCCTGGTGATTTTTCTTCTCCATTTCCTACAATAATATAAAGCACGTTAAATGGAAAAACGTGTTACAAATGCAAATCCTATGTAAGTGAAAGCGTATAGAAAAAGAATAAAGCTATTGAGCAAATGGTAAAATAATTTTTCTCCCAGCACAACTGGAAAGCCACGCTGCCAAACAGTAAACACACCTGCAAAACCAGATTTAGGGAATAAGTTAAATCCTCTGACCTGCATATTTTTGCAAATTGATCTAGAATTAATCCAGTGAACATTTAAAGACAGTGCTAACAACAACATTTTTTTGTAGCTGGAAGTTTTAGGAACATTTTCTAAGATGTCATGATGTGTTACCTAAAAGAGAGATAGGTTTAATAGCATTCATTCATCATATAATTGCACAGCCTGTATACAACAACCATTGAACGATGCAGCTAAGCCAATTTAGGACAATATGCTCATCCACTAAGCTATTACAGCTTAGAATGACGTTCTTATCCACTTTAAAGTTCAACTTACCATTAATTGTTTAACACTAATAGAGTTCTGAATAAATAAAGTCAACAAATTAGAATGCTGTAGTTAATTGTAATTAATGTGGCTGTGTATAAAATCCTGCTGCCATAAAGAATAAGATGGCAAAGCAGATAGCTTTGTGTTTTCCTAATGAAGTTTGAATTCTTCTCCTGCAAAACAACTACTTACCACTACCACTGTCACCCATATAAAAAATGGTCAGATAAAAATTAACGATTAACAAAGAAGAACATTTTGCAGAAAAAAATATTCTTAAATCACAGCAAGGGCATCTGCATTGTAAGCTTTTCCACAAATGTGTGTAGGCACATACACTAACATATATATATATCTATATATATAGTATATAGTAAAGGCAATGCACCTTCCCAAACCCCCTGATTTATATGGTTTCCAACTGCAATTTACTGTCTTCTTTTCTCTAGTCTGTGTTCTAGTTCTTTCTCTCAAGTTCCTACATTCAACTCCAATCTGTGAGGGAAAAGAGAAACAAAACAACTCACAACAAAACAAAATCAAAGCCAAATAATACAAAGGATTTTCATCTTTATCTATCTGCCTGCATCTCTTGGTTATATAATCACAACTGTAATCTCTGGTAAATGCAGACTCAATCAGACAGCACAGTAATGCTGGGGAAGATCTCTCCAAGCTGTGAAATGTCATCGAATCTAAACAGACTGTTAAAGCTTCAGAATGTTCCCATCAAATGACCAGATGGGGATGCAATCATTCAAATCTCCTGCAACAGAAAGTGCAGCAAGACCATGAAACGTTAGTTTCTCCATCATCTGTCTCAAGTACTGGGAAGGAAATATGAAAGAGAAGCTTCTTCCCGTGCGTCTCAACAATTCTGCATAAGAGACGGTACCAAAACCAGGTTCTTTGGTGGAATAATGAGCCCTTGTCTGAGGCAGAGCTCTTTGCCATATATTTCAATATAACACCAGGTGTTTGACCGTCACTTGTGAAGCATTCTGAAGACTCCACATCAGACTGCCCATTTCTATTCAGCAGGGCAGGAATCAAAGCTGACTTAAAAATCCAATATAGCTATCGCAGCTTTTTTTTTTTTTTAGTATTATAAAATACAGTCTCTTTGAGAATATATTTTCTGTGAACTGTGAAAGAATGAAAGAAATCCATAGTACTTGCAGTCTGAATCACAGACAGAATCCCTATTTCTTCTACTTCTTGTTTCTGAACTGTTTCACCTTTAACCAAGGTGATAAACCACACACTTTTTATTACCAAGCTCCCCTGAAATGATGTGCTTACTATGCAAATTTAGATGATATAGATGATACTTTCAAGTGGCCAGGATAAAGGAATACCTTATTTTCTTCAGATCTATCAAAAGAGCCGGCTTCAGGTGAGATGAGATTTTTAAATTCATTCATGGCATTTGCTACACTTATCACATCCTTTTTGAGAGGGAAATCATGGCTAAGGGGGAGCTGCATTTCCAGCTCTGGGAAGGTATCAGGGTGCAACGATCTGGGCTTCAATATTCCACTTCCAAGCACACACAACAAATGAAAAGTCCACTAACAGAGAACGTGGCAATGAAAATAATGGAATAAACCTTGCTTCACAATTCCATACAGCTTGGACAAGCCTAGAATTCAAAGTGCCAGTAGATTGAGATCAAACATTTAAGTTCATAAGGTGTGCAGGAAAGGCTTGGGTTTAAAAAGTTCCCCCACAATAGGTTATACATCTAATTTGGAGATGCCCAGGCACATCCCTGTGTATCCAATCACCACATGCAGGCTGCTGTCACGGGCTGTGTATTCACCCCCAGACAGATAGATATGTCTGAGGGAGAAAGATCATCATGTTTTCTCATGTTCTGTCAGCTTGTCACAGATTACAAAATGAAAATTCTGTCCTTAGGAATTGGCATCCACTCTTTTAGTTTCTCACACTATGGTACTATAGGTACCTATAGTACCTATACTCACACATAGGGTACTATGCCAATAAAACAATAAAACAGCAGCACTGCTTCAAGTGAGGGGTGAAAACAACTTACCCCAATATCAAATCTGAGAATTCCTACCCTTCTGAATTAGCATCATCCATTGACTTAGTGCTTCTGCTTTAGTGATTAAGTACATGAAGAGCCAGCTGAGGGAGCTGTGGGGGCTCAGCCTGGAGAAGCAGAGGCTCAGGGGGCACCTTCTCATTCTGCTCCCAGGGAACCATCAGCAGGACAAGGAGAAATGGCTTCAAGCTGTGCCAGAGGAAGTTCAGGTTGGACATCAGGAAGAATTTGTTCATTCCAAGGCTGGTCAGGGCTTGGAATGGGCTGCCCAGGGAGGTGGGGGAGTCCCCGTCCCTGGAGATGTTCGAGGAACAACCAGACGTGGCAGTCAGTGCCCTGGTGTGGTTGACAGGGTGGGAATCAGTCAAAGGCTGGACTCAGGGGCTGTGGAGGTCTCTCCCAACCATGATTCTGTGATTCTCACCACAGACCCAGCAGGGCTACACCCCCAGCTGCAGGTTTCTCTCCTCAAGGGCACTATAAAGGCAACAGAGACTAAGCTGCAGTGCCTCCTGCTGTTGCACAGAAGTGACCCAAGCACTTCTGCCAACAGCCAGGCCTGGCTGGCGCTGCAGCAGCAAAAGGTAAATATTAGATAACAACACCGTGTTATGCAATTGGTTTTGACATGCCTTGGTCATCAGGCAGCAGCGTGAACTGCTCAACAGACAAAACACGTTCTCTAGTTTTCTGCATCACAGACAAGAAAAATCACAGAGATTAGGACCATAACCAATTCAGAGCCAGCAGGACCATTAACTCTGTGCCCTCTAACCTGCATTCCTGTCACTCTGCATAGCTGCAACAAGCAAACGAATTTGTAACCTTCAGTGCAGCAGCTAAACAATATAGAAATTTGCTGCTTTACATCTCACCTCGGAAAGCCCCGTAAGTGCCACACCAAACGTATTAAGAACATAACAGCTATTCCCTCTCAGAAAAGGAACTAGGTAACTTTATTACGTTTTTCCCACAGCATAATCAAGGATTTAACAGTCACTGCACAGAAATAATCGCTATGCTGAAGATGTATGAGAAATCTGTTCAGATGGGTTTTGCCCCAAAAACGCATATTGTAGAAAGTGTAGCAGAGAAGCAAATTAAAGGGAGAAATGTTTTAGAAATTGAGCAACTAAATTAATAAAGCTTTAAGAGTTTTTTCTAAATTCTGTAACATAGTAAAATTATTTGACTTGCAGACTGCATGTATTCATTTGCCTAGTTTTGCTACAGCAAAATGAAACATATTGCTAAATGAAACATAATGAAGCACAAAGATATTTTTTCTGCAGTAGTTGTAACCTGATTTATTTTTAATTTGAAAAACCTAATCTTAAAACAATATTTTGCACATGTAGTACAATCAACTACTTTGTACTATATTGTGATTTTGTTTTGTATCTGGAAGTAAGGCATAACCCCCTTTACCAACAAAGATTTTTTTCAAATCAACCATTAGAAGTCTTTTAGTATCTGGTGGAGACTTAGAGTCTTTTTTTTAAAAAGTATCTGTATTCCTTTCCAGTTTTCAGATACCAATCTCAAACTAGGCAACAATATCTTAGTATTAAAAAGCTCAATAGACCTGATAGGAGTTATTTAATTCAATAATAATCTTATAGCTAATACCTCCTCTTAACACAAATTCGAGACTCTCTTCCATCTTCACGGAACCAGTAATGAGAAACTTCCCACACCCACTTCTTTCTGAAGGAAATTGTATGTATACATGCATATCCTTCCAAAAGCCAGACAAATTTATCTCAGTACAAAAACAAAGTAACAGCCTGTATGGTGTTGTGCTTCTCCAAAACACATTCTAAGAAGCAAGGGTTTTAGAGGATTGCTGATCAAGTCCTCACTTGAAATACACTTTTGTAGTATTACCTTAACTCTAAACTACAGGAAAAGGCAATTTTATCACGAGTTTTCCAATGGAAACTCACTTCCTGCAGAAATACCAGCTGATGATAAACAGATGAATGATTTTCACAGGAAAAAATATTCTACAATAACACATTTGATTTTAGCCACAATTTAGAAATGCATTTCCAAGATTGTTTACAAGACATGAGACATTCTTTCCAACGTCCTTGTAAAAGTCCTTTACCTGAACATGAAATGCCTCATCCATTAATCCAAATCAACACTACCACCACCCCCTGCAGAATCCCACTGCTGTAACAGCTCACAATATTGCAAAAAAAAACCCAAAAAACCCCCTACAAACTAGCAAAGCCAAAAGTGTCTAAGAGGCAGGTATTCTTGCATCACTAAGTTGCTGATTTAGTCATCTCCAGTGAAGGCATGTAGTGGGAAACTTTTGTCTTTCCACAGTGATCTGTTCCCTTGCATCCCAGCTGACCGTGATGGCTGTTCAGGCAGCAGGTGAAACTGCACAATGAGACTGCACAGCCCTGCCTGCACTGTCAGGTTTAAAAATGCCTCTCCCCTAACAAGTCTGAAAACCCAGCTGGACTTCAGCATCGTGCATCAAGCTAAGCAGCATTAATTCCCTTCTTCAGGAGCCTGACAGAATAGGTCTGGTTTCCCACAAAATCACTGAAATACCTTTAATGATCACAGCTCTGTTACCAGGGGTGAAAAAGCCTTCCTAACAAAACCTGAAGAAATTATTACACATTTTGACAGATATTTTAAACTAACAATTCAGTAGCCATTTGCTATCTAACCTTCATTAGAATTTCCTTCGTTATCATGTTGCAAAAATCTATTACACTGCTGACTGAGGCAATTAGTCACTAGAAAGCCACTACCATGTACTCCAAACTGGGGAATCATCACTACCATTAATTTCAAAGGACAGCATTAAAAGAGACAATGTCCAATATTTTACTTGCTAATTCCACTGTAATTTATATTTGAAAAGTATGTGGGAAGGTTATGCCAGCCTGGATAATCAGTCATTTTTCCTGAGCCATTTTGTTTTCTAGGGAAAGCCTCAGCAGTATCTAGGGCATCTGGGGCTACCTCAGAGGAATTCAGAGTTCAAGGAGCTGTTCTGCAGTACTGATACAGTGGTAGTCACAGAGGGCACCTATTTTCACTTTTAAAAAGATGCAATACAGGGAAACAAGGAGAGAGGCAGGGCATTCCCTCACAAAGCTATTATAGCTTAAATCTTTCATCTTGGTCCATTTCATGTGCGTTCCAGGGACTACCATGAAGACTTTGCTCCTATTATCCTCTCCTCACAGTGTCCCTGTATGATGTAAATCATGATCTACTTTTCTGGGCTTTTGTTTCTCACATCAGGTCTGGCACCAAATAAGGACACTGTCATTGTCTTTGCATGGCACTTGGTGAAGTCTCAGCAGCTACTTGGATGCTGTTCTTTGGATACACGATGCCAAATGAACTGCCTGGAATATACAGATACTTATTTCAGCTGTGTAGTTAGAAAGGCTGCTGCAGCACAAACAGAACAGCTCAGTAAAACAGCTACCTTATGATCTTAGTTTCTTGCCATACAGTAAGGGCTTGCTTAGATAGGAAGCCTGAAAAGGAAAAAAACTGTTTAATGGAAACAACACAATATCCTATTTTGTCATTGCAAGGATTTTTGCATCCAGGAACAAAAGTTTTACCTTTTTCTAACTACCCATGTTTTCTGCTGTCCTGACTCAAAAGTCCAGTTCAGTCACTTGAGAAATCGTTTTGATTTCTAAGAAACATACCTTGAAAACAGTTGGAGGGTTTTTGGTAGACATCTGTTTAAATCTACCTCTTTCTATTATGAAGTGCTAGTCCAGTACATTGCAGAAAAATCCAGCTGGGAGAGATCCTGACTGCAAAGTTGCCTCATCTGTCCCCATCATGCAGGACAGTATCAATGGTAATGCTATCATCCCAGATGGATGGCTGGCTAGGCTGTACTGTAATATCAGTAATGGTGAGGATTTCACAGCCACTGCAGACATACTGTGCTTTACTATTGTCATCATTTGAAAGGGGATTTGGGGTTTATTTGTTTTCTCATTTTTAACCTCAGTCTCACTTGGTCAAAGCTTTAAGGAAGTCCCATGGAGAGCAGGGTTGTTCAAAGGGTACACAAACTGAACAACTGTGTCAACTGGGATAAAGAACAAGTAATCTTTCTGGGCTGGAATTCCTGCAAGGAAGTGGGAAAAGAAGAAGGATAAGAAGGTCTGAGAAGTCCTGTGGACCTCAAAACTGTAGTGAACAGAACACAAAAGCTGTGAAATGGTAGCTGGGGGAACTGGGGGAACAGCCAGGTTAAGCATTCCTTTTCTGGCTGTGTTTCCACGTAGGGATAATGTCTCTGCCATTGTAAGTCATGAAACTCAAAAGAGAAGATAACAGTGTCCTGAAAACGAGCCTTAACTGTAAAACACAGATGCAGGAAAGAGGAGGGGGAAAAAAATCTGTCTCATGGTGAAAGAAGCTACTCTCTGCAGTGAAACTGCAAATTCATCTTGCAAAGTCTTTGATAACTCACAGGCAACAGACTCAGAGAAAGCTATAAATAAACCACTTAAGGAAAGCAAGCAGGCAGCTCCAAGATCTAACTTACTCAGTTTTCCCAAAAACATGCTTCCCATTGAGACACCATATTCCACTGTGAGCCACAGTATTCCATTACTCAGGGGGATAACAGATTTAGTCAGAGAAGACTGAATACTCCTTGTCAGGTATGTCCCAGGAGTTAAGAGAATCTCAGCTCTTGTATTCCAGAATTTCAGCTTTTAGCCAACACAGGACTTCAGAGGTGATGAGGACATGGGAAACAAGGTGACACTGGGATTTTAGTGCTGCCACCCAGTTTTAATTGGGGTGTGGGGTCACAGGTGCTCCTGGCACCTGTGTGGCATGGTCCTGTCAGCAGGGAGGTACATCCAACCCTGCTCACCAAAGGATTTCAGCCTTGGAGACTTTTACTTAGAAGAGCTAAACTGCCTAAACATTATTCAACCAAACCTGAGCCTTGGTAATTGAAAGAAGAATATGGTTCCATAATGTGCTGAAAGCAATCAGTGAATGGACCATCTTGCTGCCACATACTTCCAAAATAATACAGCCAGCTTAGGTTTTTTTTTTTTCAAAAGACTCTTGTCCACGTTCAGACTAATCACAAAGAGAGGAGATAGCCTCTATAATAAAGCTGTTTATCTGAAATTAAAATTGGATTAATTTTTTGTTCCTCCTACACTACTAGAACATCATCCAACTTCTATCATCTTCCAAAACACTTTCTAATTGAAACATTCGTAATTAAAAACAAAACAAAAAAAAATTGCAATTGCAAAAGGTGTGTAATTAGGAAACCCAAAGGCACACATCTTTCCACAAAAGTGATACATTTCAGGCAGTAAATTCAGTTCCCAAATGCACCTAGTACAGCAAGGCTGGAAGGACAGCACAGTTTGTGAGCTGAGTCTGTGAACACACCAGCAGAATTTTGTCTGCTGTTCAGAGGCAACAGATGCAGACCCTTATCTGCAGGACTGCAACAGCCCTTTTTCTAAGTGGAGAATAAACTTGTTTTTCAATGCATTAGCTTATCCTGCAGCACTGTTTCCTTACTCAAGGAAGGATTGTTTTCCATAATGCAAAAAGCTATTACAGACTTACTATGTGAGCAAACTGGGGTGTTAAACAATTGCTAAGTAGAGAAGATGAATAAACAGCTCTATGGACTTCCAAGTAATCAAAGTGGGAATAAACTTCAGTTCCTAACATTCAGCATTTGGCTGTAATCTACTGGTAATGGACACAAATTCATACACAACAGAAGAAATGGCACCAAGTACACAATCAACTTCTGGCAATAAGATAATTAGTCAGCTCCAAACTTTAAAATATACTAGTAAAACCTTCCCCAGCAATGTCATGGCTGAGGGGAGCAGGGAGAAAGGAAGGTGGAAAGGAGAAAAAGTACCACCATCCAACCAAAGAGATTCCTTTTAGGGTCATGGCATAAATGACCACCACCTGACACAGAAAATAAATAACCCAACCACCTGACACAGAAAGCATTATGTTAAAATACACAGAAATATGCTTACCATGACTTCTGACACAGACGGACGCATTCATAATAAATTTGGGGAATTACAGTCCAAAATATTCATGAACTGACTGAACTAAGTCAGATAACCCTTGGCTATAGAGCTTAGATCCTGGAGCTTTACATCCAGCTGTGCCAGACTTAAGTGTAGAGTAGTTAAGTGATACAAGAAGGAAGACAGCAAGACATTTTTAAAGCACACTTTTGCTCGTTTACTATCCAGACCCAGGAAACAGCACCCCAGCCACAGTGCTTCCATCTGCCACGCCTGCCAAGAGCCTTTCTTGCAAACAAGGCAAGACACAGATGGAGTAGCACGTAGCTGCTCTTCAACTACCATGAGAGCCCTTGGTTTCACTTCTGCTCACACTGCCTTAATGGAAAGTAATCTCAAACCAAGTATTGAGCACCTTTTTCTTTAACCTCAGCAATTCTTTATGCAATGTGTGGTGCCAAGCCTCATTTGTTTTTTGTTTTTCCTTAAAAAAAAACACCTAGAAACAAGAAGGGAGCCTCCCTACCCAGCTAAACCTGCAGCATGGATAAGCAAGGTTTGATGCCAAGTCACTGCAATCACTGCAAGGCATAAATTAACTTCAACTACCACAAGTTCAAGCTCATATATATGTTTGTTTCTGCTTAGTTTGAAAATAATACCTACTAGCTATAAATGATAGGTTCTGCTGTGCCAATAGTATGGTCTACTAAGTACAAACCAGCATTTCATTATCAAAACTGAAGTGGCATCTAACCATCTTGTAAGTGTCCTTCTTTCAAATGTATCAATGAAACTAAACTGCAAATGGACAACAATAGGCAAAACATGTTCTAGTAGAGGCTGCCGTAAGCAGGTGATCCTTTCTCATGCACAGTCATTTGAACAACAGCAGGGCAAGAATAACTATTTTCAGGATCAGATTCTAACAGTCAAACATACCTAATTCAATATTTTTATATTACAGATTTAAAGACCCTACTATTCTATAATACATAGGATGAATTGTTTTCATAAAAGCTGCTTAAATACTTTTTGAATACCCACCAGGTTTCATCTGACAAGGACTAACCCGGGCTGACTATACATCAGACTTCTAACACTTTGTTCCAGGGGCCAGGAAATTTTCAATAATCAGAGACTCTTTTGTATCCAGGGCTAGATGGAAAACCTTTGGCAAATGGAGGCAGAACAAAGCAGCAATCATAGCAGCTTTATAAAGGATCTAAACCCCACACTTCATAGTGCTTCCCTTCTGCAAGAGCAGAGGAATGAGAAAGGCTGTCTCCTTTGCAAGGGACCACCTTGCAAGTAGGGAGTGACCATCCGTGTGGGGAGTATCAACAGACTCCACATTCTGACTTTTCCCAAGAAGACTGCTGAGGCGAAGAGAAATGACACAGATCTCTCTGTCCCAGTATCCTTGTGTGGGAAAAGGTCATCTGGAAGCTGGCCTTAAGGAAACTGGGGTACAACTGTAAATTTTAATCTTGCAACACAAGATTTACAGAACTGACAATATACTAACTTCAATGTTCACAGTCAGGGAAGGTAATGGGGAGAGTGACAGGTGTGGAGGTAATGCATAAGCTGCTCTGTAAAAGAGAAATCTATTAAGGGCTTATATTTTGGACTGAGAAACACAGAGGGAAGTGATTACTGCTCCTTTAAAGGAAAAAGAAAGGCAGTTTAAGCCTGGAGGTAGCTGATACAGAATGCCAGTTGAACTAGAGGAACTTACAGAGGCCCCTGGGATTACTGGAGAGATGGAAGAAGAGTTGTAGTAAGGTAATTAGAGCTTCAATAGAAGAATAAATACTCCACAGGCAATCCACAGGTTCTCCTCACCTCTCACCACTTCTTCTCTCCAGCAGTGACATCTGCTTGTGAAAGCCAAGGGAAAGGTCTCTCTCATTCAGCTCATTAGGTACTAATCCTCACTGGAAACACAACAAGGGACTCAGTACCAGGAGGAGCTGCCAGCTCTTCCCTCCCTGCTCGGAGGCAGGCGCGGGGTCTCGTGGGTGCTCAGGAACAGCGATGGAGCCACAGGCCCCAGTGCACTTTGAGAGAGAAAGGCACACCCCAGGGCACCTGAGGCATCAGTCAGGTTACTTTTTTCCCCTGTGTTTTTCTCCTTCTCCCCTTCTTCACACCCCAGAGGGAAAGAGACTGCTGTTTATAGGCAGGCTGCTGAAGCAAGGGGCAGCACCTTGGTGGGGAATGATCCGAAGGGAGCAAGAGGAAGAGTGTGATGACAGCAATCCATTGAGGATTCACTATCTCAGCTTTCTTCCTGTGCAAGGCATTTTGGTTATCCACATCACGCACCTTTGCCCTGCCATGGTGACACAAAGTGCCATGAGGATATTTTCACCTTTCAGAGGGCTTGCTTTATAAGGAATACTGAAATAATTGAGACTTTGATAGCATAGAGAAATGCGGAAGCAAATTGTGCTTCAGCACTGGTCCTGACCACTGCCATGACTCTGAAATATGTTTTGTGCAGCTCCACTCTTGTGTCATCTCTCAGCCTCAGGTATGTTGCACAGAGGAAAGAAGGTGACAGTGTTCTGGATTTCAGTCAGCATTCCTTAGCAGGTAGAAAAGCTGAAAGAAAAGACAGCTGCACAGCTTATTCTTTCACTCCACAGCTGAGGCCATTGGTGTCAGCTAGGATTTGCACTGCAATACCACATACTTCAGAATTGGTTAATAAAGCTGTGACCTCCAAATTTAGCACTGCACTAAAAGACTTTTTCTCAGACTTCTATGTGCCTACAACAAGCAGCTGGAGAGACTGGGAAAAAGAGAAGACTTAGCTTAGTCTCTATGCGGGAGGCATCAGTCAGGTTACTGACTTCTCTGCAAAAACAAAAAAGGTGTAGTTCCTTTTACAGCCAAGGCTATACACAAACCTTTATTACTATCCTTGCTTTTGAGATAATTAATAATCTACCTGACAGTCCACTTGTCATAAATCTTTCCTGAAAAGAATCGACTACCAAACATATGCGCTTATTTCAGGTGACTTAACAGAAATACTTTTATACTTCTTTTTTCCTCAAGGATTACCTCTCCCTCCAGAGATCCAAGATCAAGTCCAGAAGGACATTAGGAACTGAAATTAAGAGTACAGCTAACAGGATTTTTTCATCATTTTACAGGCACCTGCTCATCTTTAAAGAGTAAACTTTCTTTAAAAACCTGTTCTGTATTGCCTCACACTCAATAGCAATTTACAGCTTCCCTTACCAGGGCTTCTGTGTGTTCTTTAGCTGATATTTAGGTCACAGGTTCCCAAAACAGAAGGAACTGATAAAATCCACTCACTATGGGAATTTTCTGTATCTTCATTGATAGCTGGACCTCCATATGTCACATGTATGTTTACATAAACTCAATCATGGTTTACGTAACTGCACACATTATAGAAACACCATAAACAAACTGCTACAAGATTATTAAAAATGCTAATCCACTTCCATGGTACTTTTGTGTTTACTCAAAGCTCTAGTTAAATCAAGTTTCAACTCAAATATTGTTCTATAAAATAAAATCTGCCTAAACCTTTACCAAGTGGAAGGAGTTGGACAAAAAAACCTTTTTTTGTGAGACCCAAAAATAATCCTTTTAATTTTAATGCCCAGTCAGCTTTGTTGAAAGTAGGAGAGAAAATTATGTCCCTATCCTTTCAAGGCTTATTTTTGTGGATGCTTACATTTGTATGTTCTCCTGGAAAACCAGCACACCAACCAGAGCTCACTCTCCTAAAAACCACAGACAACATGAAAATATTTTCTCTGTGTCAAAAGTACATGGAGAAAAGTTAGGAGAAATGCCCACCCTAGAAAACATCCCACAAGAGAAAAGTCTATGTCCCAGACTGTGCTCTTGCCACCTCCTGAAGGACCACAACTTTCTGAATGTCCCTGAGCACAGACCCAAATGCACCAAGAGCCTGCAGGTGCACATCCAACCCTACAGCATCTATATTCAGGAACTAGGATAAAAAAGTATCTTTTTTTTTTTATTATTTTATTGGCTAATTCTCTAGTAATGGTCAATTAGGTATCTACACAGTGACAACAGAACTGCATATCACTTGCTTTATTTGGTTCAGAAAACTCATTTAAGGTGGCGAGCATGATGTGTGCAACACTTTTCCCTAGGGAAAGTATTTTTATATACTAGGTGAATTTAATATTTAGTTTATTTCAATCGACTCATTTTTCCTCCAGAATCTGAATCAAACATAGTATTTCCTGAAACACTGGTAAGTAAAGTGAACCTTATTTTCAAGATCAGAAAACTTCTCTTTAGTGTTATTGTTATGTTTCAATATCTGGTATTCTGCCTTTCTAAAAAATAAACTTTTTTGTTGTTATTGTCATTGTTGGAAAAGGTGCTTACCATTGGTTTAGTATGTGGTACAGTTTTGGAGCACACTATTATGATAATTGATTCTCTTGTTTTTAGAGAGATTAGAAAAGTCACTAGGCAATTACACTCAACAAAGTTTTGGAAAAATCTATTATTTATATTTAGTAAGACTTCCTGTATTTAGCAGTTTTACATCTAAGCCCTGTGCTCCTACACAATGGCTTCATAAAAGAATTTTTATAGTTTCCACTTAAATACAGTCATCCACACCTCTTAATGCAAGGCAGTTTTCTACAATGCAGCTAACACTGTACAGAGCCACTCAAAACCACAGCAGAACCAACACTCCTGACTCAATTGTTTAGGAAAAGTGACTTTCCTAAAAAATTATCCCCCAAAAATAATAGTAAGTGAAAAAAAGAACCAACCCTGTTCAGAGTTAAGGGAACACAGGTATAAGTTCCCAGGAGGCCCAGAAGCCCTCACCTGGAGACAGGCTCTGCTTTTGTTCATCTGCACACTGGTGGAAAAAGCTTCTCTGGGTCTTCCCAGCTGTGGTTCAAAATATTCCCACTGGCTGCCATCCCTGTGCCCTGGCACGGCCCAGGATCAGCAGCAGCAGACAGTTTTGTTTCTGTCCCTTTCACTGCTCCCCCCAAACAGCACCTGGAACAAAACAAAACTGCTCCCCCCAGGCAGCACCTGAGATAAACCATTGCTTAGGTGCCTCTTCCAACACAGAGGTCCAGGCCTGGCCTTCCACTGCTGCCTCTCCAGGTTCTTCACGTGCCATCTGCACTAAGACTGTGCCTAGAAGCTGTGTCTATCCTCAAGGGTTTCACTGATGTGCTCATTAAGGATTTTAGATAGCCTTGCATCACCCCTCTGAATAAGCCCTGCTGTTTTCCTTGCCCGTGTGGGCTGAGAAACAACAGATACATCAGGAGAACTGAGACCAATTCAAAGTTTTAAAGGTAAAGGCAGGGTGCCCCAAATTACTAAGAAAATCCTTCAAGAACATCTCCTGATGTATTTTATACTATTTTAACACACATTTATAGTTCTGAATGGTCACTATTGGTTCTAATGGTTACTATTACAATTAACTAAAATGGTAATATTTTGCCTAAATGTGTTTTGGCTAAGAAGTCTCTTCAAAACAAAAATAGAATGAAGACCCTATTATCCAAAACCAAAAAGGGTGATACTCTGTTCTTAATTTTGCCATATTGATTTGCATTATAGTTAAGAACAAAAAAAAAAAACCAAAACAAAGCAAACAAACACAAGACTAAAAAATCCCCAAAGCCAAACCACCCTGCCTCAGTGAAACTTTATTTCCATTCATCAGAGAATAAAATGTATCTTCTATAAAACCTGTTCCTGAGGGAAAGAAGAAGGCATGACTTAAGATCACTTGTTTCCCTAACCATTGACCAGAATGAGTCTGAATACTGCCACTGGTGTCATGCAGTGCGTGCACCATGTATCCATTCACAACCTGCTCAGCTAAACATAAAAGTTTGTAATCCAGTGTTGTGCAGCTTGTCACAAGAAAAGTCTTATAATTACATCCCTGTCTGGATGTCTACTGGGTTATTAATGCTCAGCAATAAAGATGAAAGTAGACAATTTATTACTATTTGGCACTGAACGTCAATCAATTCACCTAAAAAGAACCCATTTAAAAATAATAAAAAATGAATAATATCTAAGCTTAGCACGCTTCCTGCTTATCCGAAAAGTCTATCTGATGATATTGAGTTAGTCAGCAAGGTGGATTTAAAACAATGTATTTGAACTTCCCCGGCATTATGGGATCCCACTGTAGACCAATAATTGTGAGCCAAAACTGAGCTAACAGAGAAGGGCCCCAAGTCTCTTTCCAATCCAGGTGTGGGTTAGGGGAGGCTCTGCTGCAGGGAACACGCTCCACGCCGCTGCAGCCGCTCAGCTCGGCCACTCTCAGACAGCAGCAGCAGGAGTAGGGGCTCCTGGAGGCTGCAGACACAAGCAGGATACACAGCTGGTCCAGTCTGTGGCTGGAACAGTGTGACACAGCCAGAGTCATTTCGTACATCACTAAAAGCACTCTGTGCAGGAGCTGCTTTGTGCAGGAAGAAATTATAAAGATGAGTCACCAGCAGTTGGCATGAAGGCTCTGGGATGTGACACCTCCGGTCACAAAGTGGGGACCACTTCTACTTGTACTGAGTAGCAGCAAAACCTTCTTTTCTGTTGTAGCACGGTGAAGTGTTACATAAAACTGTTCTTCCTGATAAGGATCTTGTGAAATTGTAAGTAAAGCATCGTTTAAAAAAAAAAAAAAAAAAGGCGCCTGGGAAAAAACTTGCCATTTCCATTAAATATTAACCTTCTGAAAGAGCAAGTCAGGACTAAAACATCTCTTATCTTAATTAGTTTAGTAGAAATGAATTTAATTTATATTGTAAGGTTGTATTTTCTATTACAGATCCAGGGCAGGGAAGGGCAAACTTTTTAGAGCTATCCATTTATATAAAAGAATATTATTGTTTAAAGGATCAGTCCAATAATTTTTTGGTGTTATCTTTAGGCATGGACTTCAGTGGTGCTCCTATGTGCATCATTTGCCAAAAACATTAAGGATTGAGGGATTAAATTCACAGTAAACTGCAAACAAACACAAAACAGCTTTTCAAACATTGGTATATTGACTTGAGTAGTCTAATAGTGGCTGGAGCTTTGTTTCCATCTAATTTGACCTTCAGTTTAGTTTGACCTTTCAGACATGAAAGTGTAGACATTGACCTTGATTGAACTCAACATTCTCCCTTTTCTAGGTCATTCTAGATAATTATAAGCACAGAATCACTAATGCAGCTAACACCATGACTTACTCGAACACTAAAACTGTGCACAGGAAATTTTCTTTGACTGCAGAAACAGAAATGTCAGTATTTGACAGGAAAATGCCAAAACCACGTCCATATATGAAAAGTTGATATAGATATATAAGAAAAAAAACTGTTCTTTAAAAAGGCAATGAAATGCAACTATTAGCCCCCTCAAATCAATAAGCACTGGTAATCTCTGTGACCTAACAAGAGAAAGTGCCTCCTCAATTCTTTCCTGGAGCTTGGACTTTTAGTATGAAAAGTAAAAGTGAAAATACAGTTCAGTTTAATTACAGGAAAACATTACTAGAGATGTTCACGTGTTAATTCTCCCCATGCTACACAAGCAGTTGAAATCTAATGACACAGAAAGACCATTATTTTAATTATCCCTATAAAAAATAAGCATGTAGAGAACTAAAATGTTATTGTTTCCTATGAGCACTGCCTTAGTAGAAACGTTTTTTTAAAAAGCAGAATAAAAATTCAAACATTATCCGGACCAAAACTTTTCCTTTAAAAAACATGCTGTAGGTGTGTTAATAACTGGATTAAACATTACTTCTTTGAGTTCTCAGGCATTGCCAGGACACTAAGAAAGCGCTGCTAGAAAAGTTTTCCTCTCAAAATGAATTAAAGCTCAGACCTCAGAGTTGGCTTCTTGAATACCACACAATCTATATGGGTGTAATGTAAGACTAGTTTTTATTTATTACTCAGCAACTAGAAACCTCAGCATATGGGCCAAGCCAAATTAATCATCAGCCTGGTCACTGATTTGCCAAGGCACAGGAAAATGATGCTCAAAGACGTTGTTTGTGTATATTTTAAATGTTGACAAAGCAAGCAATGTCCCTTATCATCAGGCTGTCATCCCCTTGTGAAAATTGACTTTAACCAGCACTTATATAAGCCCCTTAGGAAAGTACCAGTCCTTACTCTGTACAGTGGTTCTGTACCAGCTGAATGACAAATACAAACGTCTTCAAGAAAGAACCACCTTTCTCAATTTGAAGTTTGAAGAAAAACTTCTGAGTTTGTACAACCACTGTAAACTATTACAGTCACCAAAAGTAACCATACTAACAGGTGACACTGCTCCTTCATCAACTCTGCCCTTAACAGAGACTGTGGTTTGATGACAACAGATTGGAAGCAGCATTCCATAAAGTGCCCTGTGAGGATGTTGGATGGCTGCAGAGACTTATTGACAGCTTGCATTCTGTATTGTTACATCAAAGCTTTATATTCTCAAATTGCTACAATGCTGCTACTTCTACACTTTACTTCTCTAGGACATATGCATTTGGAATGTCTTTGATCTTACATAATCTAACTACTCAACTAAACCTTACAAAGTCCCCTTTAATTCTGTGTTCCTGCATTTTAATTCTGTTATAATACCTGTTTCCTCCACATAATACAAGATTCTGTAAATTTAAACAAGTACAAGCCAAACATTATATATAAATATTTAAATATTTATGCACACATATACACACACAGACAAGACTTGCCATTACATTCTGAGCATTTCAGAAGGACAGAACTCTTAAACATGAAGTAAAAAAAAAAGGCATAAAAGCACATATTAAGACGTCAGTACTATTCAATCTCCCGAAATTGCTACAGATAGATGTTTACACAAGCATCCTAACAAGAAGTGTTGAAAAAGGAGTCTGGTTCAAAGACAGAGAGTTAAGAGCTCAATTCGCACCCATCAGGCACCCGATTTAAATTTCAGCCCGGGTGTAGGCAGCAGACAAGGCAGCCCCTTGTCGAAGTGCCACTCCACGGCAGGTGCAGCAGGGACGCTGCCGGTGTCAGCACACGCCGGTACATTGTCTGAGCGCTGGCTGTGATACATGCCAGCAAGCCCTGCCCGCACAGCCAGGGATTTATTACCGACAGCAATTCCCGACCAGCTCGATCGCGGGGCTACGTGTGAAACACCAAAGCGGTATGTGTTTACTACCGTCACAAACAACAGAATAGCACCGTCCCTCAGTGCTTCCCGCAAATCTGCAGCAATGATGCAAAGCAGCATTTTTTTTTTTTTTTTAATTCCCTTTCGGAATACAAATGCCTGCCTTCTCCTATTGCTGCCTGTTCCTAACCGAGACGCACTGTGGACAATAGTTTGTGAATCAGCGATACCTCCCCGCACTGTTGGCAAACACTGAAGAAATAATAATAATAATAAAAAGTAACATTGTACTACAATCTCCAAAGAAAGGAGGAAAAGAAAGCAAATAAATGAATTAAAAAGCAGCAGCTTAAAAATAAATAAATAAAAACATCAAACCACCGTGAAAATACAAGAAATACCAGCGGTTAAGGACGAGGATTAATGGGCAGAAAGGCGGCAGCGGCAGTTATTGCAGAGGCACAGAGAATCCTCCTCTCCTTCCCTGGAACTCGTGCAACTAATGACCTCTCCAAGTGCTGAATTCCGCGGCACCGCCGGCCGTGACACACGCACACACACGCACACACACACAAACACACACGCACACAGACAGACACACACACAGACACACACGCACACACGCACACCCCAACTTGTCAACTCCGCGACCGCAATTTCAGCGCGCGGTGCCGGGGCCACAGAGCCCCGAGCGCGGCGGAGAGGGGCGGCCAGCCCCGGGCATGTCGGCGAGTAGGAAGTGAAGAGCATTTACTAGCAGCGGCGGCAGCAGCAGCAGGTTGAGCAGCCCGAGCGCCTCTCACCGTCTCTGGGCGATAACTTCGCACCGGTGCGGATTCCTTCAGTGAGGAGGGGACACCCCTTTTCCTTCCCTGCCCTTCCCCGCCTTCGCTCTCCTCGCGCTGCGCGTCCCGTCCCTCCCGCCACGAGCGGAGCGCCGGGAAGGAGAAGCGCCGGGGAAGGAGAAGCACTGGGAAGCGCCGGGCAGGGGAAAGCAGCGCCGGGCAGGGAAAGCAGCGCCGGGCAGGGAAAGCAGCGCCGGGCAG
>VWYO01005750.1:44648-68313 GCA_013400275.1 Rhadina sibilatrix | reverse complement strand
GGAGGGATGCGTTCCCTTCCCGCGGCCGCCGCTGCGCAACCCGAGAAGCGCGCGGAGGCAACAAAATCTGGGCAAGGGAGGAAAAAAAGGAATTGTTAAACAATCGCTTCCATCGTTTTGCCTCAAGTTAGAACCGTTCCAACAACTGTTGTCACTTCTGCACAGCAGAATTGCTTTAGCCCCACCTCAAACATCGCCTTGGATATAATGTAACTCCCACATTGTGCACAGAATACTTTTCTCTGAAATAATTAAATGTTGACTATTATTTTTAATTTCTCCTTAATATCCTTAATTAAGAACCTTTAATTAAGAACCTTTAGAACCTTTAATTTCCCCCTCCACATTGCTACACATCTGTCAGACCACCAATGGCACCAAAACCAGGAGTGTTCAAGCAAAGCATACCAAAACCAAGAAAGTGACAAAGTACAAGGCGCAAGCTGATGGCAACTTGCAAAACTTTGGGAAGGCCAGGAGGAAATTAGCAACTGAAATTAGCTAGGAGTCAGAAACAGCAGTGAAAAGAGCCTTGCACAGAGGCAGTGCACAGCAGCAGGGCTAACAGTGCCACAGATCATGACTGTATTCCATACCATGGAAAAGCTCTGTAGAGAAATGCAGGAAACTGGAGCACATTGGATTCCCTGTAGTTGGGGAAAGTGCACTGTAAATTTCTGATTCGAGAGAAACTACAGCAGAGTTAATTTTCCAACTGCAACTGTAGTTTTGTAACTGTCAACAAAGACTAGGAGTTTTAAGGGGCAATCCAGAAACCAGCAGGGCAGCATCTCTCAGCTTTTCAAGGTTAATTGAGAAAAGGGGAGAGCTGAGCATAATGGTAGAGCCTGGTAAATTACATGCAATGCTTGAGGACTGCATCTATTCACAGGAGTGAAGAAGATCCACAGAACCACATCTTCTCCCTGGCCTCATCTTTTTCCGTGGCATTTTGCAGATTTCAAGATGTGTCCTTGTCTCTAAAGCTGTGGTCAAGATTTTAATGTATGTGTGGTGATGTGTTGATCCTGCAGAGACACTTGTGTACAGAGAGACTGTGACAGTCATTTTACTGGAAATGATATTTCGGCTTGAAAATAAACTAGATTGTAAAAATGAACGCTAGAGAAATCTTAAAACGACTGTTTCCATTAAGTAGTGAGTTGTCCCTATCAGGAAAGAAAGACAGAATTACACTGAACTTGGAAGCAAATCTTGTCAAACTGCATTCTGATGAATGCAGGTGTCAGTGAAAAGGTAATGGAAAGTCTGTAATAGCAGTCCATAAAGCATTTGACTTGATGCTTATGATGATTAGGCAAATTAACAAAAATCAGAGTTCATTCAGCTCATACAATCTGAAGATATTTGGAAATCTTCACCTCATTGCAGTGGCACACAGAATATTACAAAGCTACTTAAACAGAGCAGTGATTTGAGAGAGAACAAGCAAATGGCTGATTAAATGCCACGCAGCAAGGGTTTGTTGCTGGTCAATTATGATGGATATGGGTTAATGGCACAGACCAATCCAGTTGCCTTGCTTAGGTGGCCTCATTTGTTCAACAGAGCTGGTGAAGCCAAGGTCAGGCATGGAGTGGAAAAGAACACAGGTGACATTTCAGGTTGGGGGATTGTCTTCTGGAAGGCAGTGCAGGATAAGGAGCATTAGTTTGTCCTGGTGAATAACTGAGTACATGCCCCTGCTGTTATGGGTTAGTGGAGATGACAGCTGGGAGAGGATGAGAACAGGGAGTATCAAAACAAAACAACCAGAAGGTACCTTTGGGGCAGTATCAGTAAGACCAATGTGGGATACTGGCTTTGTGTCCACATTCAGGATTAATGCTAACTATATAAACCCAGACTATCTGAGAGACAATTAGTGTAGGTTTTCAAAGGGTAACTGTGTCTTCTCTCTGAAGTGAGTGTCCTAACAGAAGAGAGGGAACCTTGCTCTCTATTCCTCTTCTTCTCTGTTTAAATTGATCTTGGATTCCTTTAGATGTGGTGGCACAGCTTCAGTGGAAGCCAGGTTTGTCCCCATCCCTTTAATCTGCAAGTAAGGGTGTTCCCCTGGGAGTGGGAGTGAATGTGCATGGGGCTGCAGAGAATAACCCAAAACGAATTTCTTGGGTTAGGTCTCTAACTACCAGATTAATCAGTAAATGGTGACCACAGGCTACTCCTCCTTTAGCACATTTTAAATACAATAGCTCTGTTTAGTTCTTTGGAGGAAAGACTGTCCGTGCCTACCTTCAAGAACAAGTTCCAAGCAGCGAATCTGAAGCTGAATATAAGTGTATTTCTTCAGCTTTTATTAAGGTGCCTGAGGAGTGAGACTGCAGCTGTGTCACTGCCCCATCGGCTGCATCAGTCACTGCTCCATGGCTGAGCTGCTGAAGAGACACAGCCTGGAGCCTGCACGTGTTCCCAGCTCCAGCCCTCAGTGCCTCCGGGGGCTCTCAGAATTGCCTTGTCACTTACAGAGCCTGCTGACACCAGAGCATCTTGTCCACTTTCAGAAGGGCCCTGGCTCTCTCTTTTCACACTTCTTTGAAAAATTGACCTTCAGTGTGATTTGAAAGGAAAGAAAAAAAGGAGGCAACAAGAAAGGTTAGCAGTTTACTGGTGGTAACTGCTGGATGCTTGTCCCCTTGCCTTTTAAGCACACGTTTGAATTTTCTAACCCGGCACTGCTGAAGTTTCAGTGTGTCCCTATAGATCATTATTTCCCTATTAGTATGTAGGTGCTCCACCACACAGGCTTCTATAGCTTGATCAGAACAGGCATGATGAAAGGATTTCTGGAAGCTGATGCTATATAAATACATTGCACAACGGAGGTGAAATTTTTAGGAGTGCAACTTGTTAGTAATAGGAACATTTTACCTATGGAATGTGCATTCTGGTCGTGCTTAGACTCGGAATAGGAAGTTTCTGAAAGTTATATTGCACCTCAAATGTAAGTTATGGGGTTGATGGAGTGGTTACCTGGGGGAAGTTCACTGGTTGGCATCACACAAGAGGTCACTCCAGCTGATAATCATAATTTTTTCCAACCCTGTAAGCTGGTAATTGTGAAATGCAGTGATCCATTGTAACAGCATAGGACTCTTCAGAATAAAGAGAGAGCTTATCTTCCTGAACAATGCCTCTCAAATGTTTTAATGTGTTGTAAAGAGGATTATTTTCATTAATTGGTACAATTTCCTACATTTATTATATATATATACACACTGCAATATCATTAGCCAGTCATGTAACTGCACCTGATTTAAATGTCCAATTTTCATTCTTAATCCTATGTCTGCAATTACATAGTTTAGAAATAATGAAAAAAAATGAAAAAAAAAATACACGTGTAAGTATCTCTGTGTTCCAAGAAGTAACCACACCATGGTGTGGGAGAAGGAGCTGTGTATCATGCAGTGAGTGCCTAGTAGAGAAGGAGTGGCATGATACAGTTGTAACACACTGGAATTACCATCTTTGGCAATTCAGTAAGTGTGGTGTGTGTTTGACACTGCAATAAGGGACTTGTGTCACCTCCTAAATATTGCCAGAAGCTGCGTGTAATTCATCAAGCAAAAAGAAAAGAGAGGTGTTGAAATTGTACCAGCATTTTCAGGTAGTTTCCAGTCTCTTTAATCTCTTTAGCTTTTTTTTTTTTTTTTTTCCCATCCCTTTTCTAGGCAGCCCATCCACCTGGTAAGAATGATAGCCTGTCTTTGAAGTGGCTCAAATGGAAGCAGGGAGCAGGCAGAAAGCCACTTGCTATGTGCTTGAACATCTCTCAACGACTCAAAGCCATCAACTTGGTTGCAGTTTTGGAAGAAGAAGAGGAAAGAAAAAAGGTGGAAATTCTTCCCACCTGCTCAGTGGAAAGTTAAGAAAATGTGAAGACTTTTATAGACGTGGAGAGCACCGTTGTACTTTGAGGGATTGCTGTCTGCAAATGAGCACGTTCAGAATGCACAGCCATCCCTGGTGGATGCAAAAATCCCCAGAACACCACCTGTGTGCTGTGGTGTGTGTTCTGGGTACAAGAAACCCTGGATTTACACACCTGACCTCTTCTTTCCCTACAGCTGACCACAAATAGTTGAAAGGAGTTTGGAAGAGTATGGCTGTCAACCAAGTGTAAAGTGGATTAGTACCAGCTGGAAACAAATGATGAGTTTTTGCTCATCTGGCTGACCAAGAGAAGAACTCACTGGTCACTGAGAAGCATTTTTGTGTTTAAATTGTCCAGCTCTCAGGAAAGAAATGCATTGTGGGTGTTAAAATCAGGTGTCACTGTTGAAGAGTTGGTAGGATGCACTGCTTCCCCAGTAGTTACTGTGCTCAGAATACTTATGTGATAATCCTAAACCACTAACACAAATGTTAAACTAAAGACATAAACATCAGGGCCATTCTTACTTTGTGAATCAGGACCCAGGTCCTTTACCTTCTTCTGGCCCACCCAGTTACTGCAGTCATGCTGGTTTCTAATGACTTTTTAGATGCCAGCTCCCAAATACTGAAATGTATCTTGCTGCTGCTGTTGTAACATAAATGGAAGATGCAGTTGTTAACCAGTCCTCAGTCTGCTTTTGCAAGCTCCTGAGTGTAATTGCAATGTTAATTCTCAGCCATTTTAATGACTGACACTACAGAGGATGAACACTTTCACTTGTGTTCTGTTGTAATTACTGAGATGTTGTGGCCATTATATTAAAGAAAAACTATTTGCTTTCTGTACTTGTCTGTATATAGAAATGCCTTTTCTTTTTGAGAGTGGGAGAAAGCCCCACCAGGTGATTATGATAAAAACCACAGAGGTCAGGGGGCATTCTGGACAGTGACAATGAGTTCACTGACAAAGTGAGCTAAGGATAACATCAACACTTATTTCTGATGTCAGGAGTGGTTTTAGCTCAGCTCTGCATGAAGTGGTGCTGGTGTGGATGAAGTACCCCACAGACACACTGCACAGGGCAGAATGAGGCTGATTTTAGGTACCACACACAGACAGTTCCAGTACCTGATCCAAGTGAAATGTCCCTCAACTGGTTTAGCCACATGAAGTGGTAGAATAATAATATACCTGGAACAATATACAGAGAAAGAAAGGCAAGTAGGAAGGTGCAAAGGATGAAGTAGGTGTTTTACATAAGACTGAAATTACTTCAGTCAGTCCAAGATTTGAAGCCTGCTTTGAAGGCAATGTTAAAGCTTCAGCAGTGAGCCTGTGAACTGGTACAGACAAATCATCTGCTGGAAGGGGCATGTGAAAATGCAAGGAATGATTGGGGACACAACAGTGGGAATAAAAAAAAAAAAACAAACCCAAAGAAACAAAACAAAACAAACAAAAAACAACAACAAAAAACTCCAAAAATAAAACTCTCCCCACCAAAAAACCCCAAAAACCCAACCAAACCAAAGCCAACAAACAAGGCAAAACTGGAAGTGTCCCACATATAAAACAGGACGTGCAGTTTGTGACAGTTTCCCTTCTGAGTGTCCACCCCTATATGAACTTCCAATGAAAACTTCACCACCAGAATTTGTTCCTTTTAAATAAGATCCAGTTGGAGACTTAGGGAGGAATTAGAGGGAGGGAAAGCAGAATTTGTTGTCAAAAGATATTTTCACAGATCAGTGAATATTTTAGCTTTCATAGGCTCACTTACATTATGAAACATAATAGAACAATCTTTTTTTTCATTTTCTTAGTACATGAGAACTATCAAGAGAATGAAAAATACTAGATAATCATAAACCAATATAAATTTTCAGAACTGGGATAACTTCTTTTTCCCAACAGGTAGCATGAGTTTTTTTGTCATTGCACAGCATTTCTAATAAAATAATTACCTATTAGAGATGGGTCTTTAAGGAAGCTGTTAATTTTACTTTTGCTCCGTTGGACCTTAATTTTGCCCCGTCTTTCATTGCTAACTTTCCTATTCTGTGTCTTCTTACACCCTCTTGTCTTTTAATGCAAAGCATTTCCTTGAAAAGGACTTCCATGCAAGCACACAGAAGTATTCAGCTGCTTAATTTATCTTCTGTATAAATTTAACAACTCCATTCAGGATCAGAGCCCTTTTTTTTTCTTTTTTTCCTTTTTTTTTTTGCTGCTGACTAAAGAGGATGACACAGTCCTCTCTCTGTGAAGGTCGTGGTTTAAGTGCCTGATTTCCTGAGTACTGTATGAAAGAAGGATGATGAACTTAGCTGTTATCAGCTACTTTGTGTGACGAAAGGTGCCAGATAAAGAGGAACTTTTCATGCCTGATCTCCTTTCATTATCTGTTGTGTTAAACTGCACCGAGCAGCCCCTGAGAAGCCCAATATTTAATGCATTGGCTCCAGCAGCACACCGGGCAATAGATTTATAAAGTGATATGGTAGGCACAGTTTACTTGCTGTAAATATGTATAATGCAAAGAAACACGTCCATTTATCACTTCTTACCACTATGAACTCCTGCAGTACAAAAAGAAATGAAGGTAGCCACAGAAGAATGGGAAGCTGGAGCAGGAAAGATGTTTTCAGGGATATATAAATGGCAGTGTCTGTTTTTAAGGTTACAGAAATGGCAATAATCACTAATGAAATGCCTAAATGCTAATAGGTTATTTTTTAACCGTAGATAAATTGTAAATAATAAACCAAATGAAGTGAAGGGTTTGTTATGTCTAGATGTTTCATGAAGTTGAGATTTAGAGTGCTGAAAAAGGGAGGAGAATGCAAGTAATCCAAGGAATAAAGAGAATTTTTACTCAACAAGATTAGTTTAATGTGTGTTTTCTTTTCTGCTCCTTTCTTATTTTAATACATATATCTCATTTTAAAAAATGTCATGTTTGCCATATAAAATCTGCCAGCTTAGTGATCTACAATTTCCTTCTAGAGTTAATGTCACTTCACTGTAATTTTTCTGTATTTTCAAACAGTTTCATTTTCTGTGCTCATTAAAGCCATCATTTCATTGCCTCCAAAGGAATTTGTAAATGCTGGTTAACACACTCTCACACTAGGGCTTGCTCAGCAACTTCACTCTTCCCAGCCTCTTCCAAAGGCATGTAGTTATACTTTAGTCACTTAAAATACTTGTCTCAGTGCTCTCACATTATTCAGTGTAAACTGTGAGAATGGCAGAGGTTTCACACTGATGCACTTGCAGAACTGACATTTGTGAAGCTGTATTTATATGTTCTCTGCATTCTCCTGTCCTGTTAGTGTTTCAAAGGTGCAGGGGATCCTTTGTACTATTCCTGTCATAAGCTATTCCCAGGCTAATTTCTGATTTCAGGAAAAAAAGAAGGTGTAAGCTGAGACTCTCAGATCCTCAATGAGAGCATATGGATGGGATATAAAGGTACCTCAAAAAGAAAATCCTCTCACTGTCTCCTGAGGAACCTGGAACTTATTTTACTAATACCAATATTACTTCTTTCCTAATTATAACTATTGAAATAGTAAGCTGAAATAGAGGCTCTGAAATAGAATATATTCAGTATAAAAACATGTACAAAATAAAATTAGATCTAGAGAATCAAATGCAGTCTTTACAATGCCCATAAGATTCTGGAGCTGGAATTCACTCATCCTTGAGTTCATCATACACAATTTATCCTGAGAATGCTGCAGACCCTCAGGTCTGTTGACCTGCTTCACTTAGAGAAAAACTGACTTTTCCACTGTTCCAAACAAATGTGACTCTAAATATAATTAAGAAAATGTGGCTGTCATGGAAGAAGACACAATCCATACTTACTCATTCATGTTCAAACACATGTCCAGCAATGGGCCACACAAAACTTGATGTCTGTCCCTGACAGCAATTGTTAACTCCTGGCATAATTAAGCTTGCCTCTGGCAATTAATCACCTTGCCTGGCAACAAATAGTGTATTTATCTTCATTAGCTTCCTGCATGGGAGCCTTTCCTTCAGGCCCTGGACAAGGAGCTCCAAACACTCATTTGGCTGCTGAAGGGACTCCACTCCCTGGAGGGGATGTGGATTCCATGGAAGGAAAGCAGATTCCATGGAGGGGATGAGGATTCTATGGAGGGGAAGCAGATTCTGTGGAAGAGATGTGGATTCCCTGAAAGGGAAGCAGATTGCATGGCAGGGATGTGGATTCCATGGAAGGGAAGCAGATTGCATGGCAGGGATGTGGATTCCATGGAAGGGAAGCAGATTCCATGGCAGGGATGTGGATTCCATGGAAGGGAAGCAGATTCCCTGGAAGGGAAGCAGATTCCCTGGAGGGGATGTGGATTCCATGGAAGGGAAGCAGATTCCAAGGAGAGGATAAGGATTCAGCCCTGCCAGGGACCAGGGAGTGGCGCTGCCCCTCAGGGAGGGGGCCAAAGGCAGCCCCAGCTCCCAGGGCTGGGCAGGCTCTCTGTGCATTGAGTGACTCCACAGCCACAGGAAACCCAAGTCTGTTTAAGACTATGATTTTGCACTTTCAGCTCCCTCATATGTTTTAATGAAAGACAAACAGAATTATGGACAGTGCAAATTATTTTTCTCAAGTGAGAAAGAAAAGAGAGGATGCCAGACTAATTTATTTGCTTTTGTTTGCATCTCCTTTTCCATGATTATCTTAACAAATGAGTTTACTAGCAGGAATGTTTGGTAAAATAATGAAGCAAATATTGTTAAATATTGTGATTATTCATAGCAGAACCTATAAGTCATGTTTCTCCAATTGGAAAAGAGAAATGTGTTGCACAACCTACATACCCATTCAAAAAGAGCTTGAATATTCAAAAAGCTCTGCTTATGAATGAATTACATAAAAAATTATGCATAGATATTATTCAGCAAACAGTTTGAACATATACATCAGAAAAACTAGTTTGTTTGGAAAACTTGCAAACACATAATGGAGCAAAGAAATTATTCATTATGAATTATTTGCACAGCATCTGTCTTACTTTCTCATGTTAATTGCCTCTGCTAAACCACATTTTCACCCCCTCAGTATGTAAATTTAAATGATTTTGCATATTCTCTGAATATCCAGTAAATGCAAGTTTCATTACCTTACCACTAACATTTTTTTCTCTCTAATTGTACTGGCGTTTATATAATTTTAAAATCTGACCTACCAGCTTCCTGTAGACTGCAACCTTTTCCTCTGGATTCTGACTATTGCCTAAAAAGAAAAAGCACATATAAAAAAATGAAACCCAAGCACATTGACTGCATTTGTGAAAGATCTTGTAAGGTATGTGTTAATTCCCACTGTATTTGTAAAAGCCAGGGCTTGTTTTTAATCACAACCCTTTAAATGTAATTATTATAAATCTAGGACATGACCCACAATTGATTGGAATTAACAGAGAGAATTCTACTGACTTCTCAGAGCCTACAGGAACTGGGTGATGGATCACCATATCCTATTGTGCTTCCTAGGAGGTACCACTCCTGTGTAGAATTGCTCATTCTACAAACACAAGCTTATACATTAACCAGTCTGACCTCAGGCAGTAAAAATACTTCTTTATTTTCCCTTGCATTTTGTGAAAATTTGATTCTTAGACCACTTACTCATGTTGTCTCTCTAAGAAACGCCATGAGAAGAAAATGTGCACGTGGTATCCTGTCTTTTCCTTGCCATCACTTCCCACCAGCAGCAGAAATAAGTGTTTTGTCCAGAGCTGTCTGGTCTCTAGAAAATCAATGCAAGTTTAACCCTTCAGGCCTGCTGACAGAAACCAGCCCCTGGCAAAATCTGTCCCCCTGGGTCGCTGAGGATGGGCCAGCCAAGGGAAGCCTCAGGATTGTCTCTCCTTTATCAGCACACACTTTGTCAGAGACCTGCAGAAAGCACTCACAGAGTGTCAGTGCTGTGCTTAGAAGCCAAGCTCTTTGAAAAGTACAAATACACACGTTTCTAATGGCATAAAACCTTCTCTTTAGGATTCCATCCTCAGTGTACCACAAAATGCACGACCCCCGAAATTACTCTTTGTTTCTACTTTTCACTGAAGTTACAAAACTCTGTGTTCACATGGGTAGAACTAAACATCCTTATCCATTTATTTCTGTGGGCAGAAACCTGGCTGAATGCTTACAGGAAGAGTTTTGCAACAGCCATTAGTCCTTTAGCCAAGGCACAGGAAGCAGATGTTACTGCTGCACATCACTACTAAAAACTCAGCTTTTCTACATTCTAATGCATTACAACAGGGGACAAGAAATCAGGACACAGTGCTATGGTACAGTATTTTTGCATCAATATGAAATTTCACCAACTTGTACTCTACAGGTATTTGTGGGTCATGAGAGAATGTCTGTCATGAGAAGTTCCCTGTGCAGCACAGAGAGCTCAGCAGCGTTTTCTGCTGCTGATCCATCCACCCTTCTGTGCTGTAATGCACCAGGCCTGGCTTTCAGATCACATCTGAAATGAGCAGCACCAATAAAATTTTGGGCCTAACCTTCAGCAACTTGGGGTTTTTTTTGTAATATACCTTTAGGCTACTAAACACATCTCTAGGTTTCTCCTCAGGACAGGATGTGTTGTCCTGTATGCTTTAGCAGCTCAGTGAGCTGAGCTGATTCAAATGAGCCTTGAAATGTTAAATACAACTTGTAATATCAAACGCTCTCATATCAAATAATTTTCTTCCTGTGGATCCTAGGGAGATTAAGGACTCATGCAGTGACTGAAATGTCCACTACTTACATCAAATACCTCAGCACTGGCTGTATCATTATCTGCTCACTGGAGGAATGGCTGGAAAGTACAACTGCAGCACTTCTGACTTCATTTGTAAATCAAGCATAAGGAGCAACTATCGGGTCCATGTGGCAACAAGTGAGTGTGAAATGTTGAGTAAGGGTGGCACAGTGTGACCAAAGCCTTCGTGTACAACCTTGAGGTGATGTCTTCTTTGGAACTGGTGGAGAAATTAATTTTTAGGTGAGAGAGCAAACTAAATGCAGTATGGCTGCACTTCAAATTTTCCTTCTGTCTGCTTATCTCAAAGCCCAGGGAAAGTTGTCTCTTCTTTATTGTTTTTCTGGTTTTGCTTTCGTGTCTTGCAGCAGTGTCTGTTTACAGCTTGCTTCCTTTCCTTCTCAGCTGAATTAAGATGAAGTCTGGTTTGAATTATCCAAAATGCCTTCACCCAAACCACCCCTGTGTGTTCAGAATTAAAGACTGGGAGTTATCAAGACATTTGCTGCTTCTTTCCCCCCTCTCTGCTTTGCAGAGGAGACACTCAGAGAAGGGTGCTGGTGCTCCTTGCCCTGCTGTGTTTTCAGTGTCCTTGTGCAGGACACCCGTGCTGAGGCTGAGCTGGGTCTCCTGCCCTAATTCTGGCACGTTCTTACTGACACACATTTTTGAGCTATAATTAACCTAATTATCATAGCACGAAGCAGCAGTGCGATTTCCGTCCATGCACTTCGTGGTAGCCTTACAAAAACCAAATATTTTGAAAGGTAATTAATAAGTAACTCAGTGTGAACACTGGGAGGTTGGGTTTTCCAGGACTGGCATTCTCATTGGGAATGCAGTCACACATAGCATCAAATGGTTCTGGAGATGCTGTTGGAAAAACTCTGAGAATGGCAATAGGCTATACGTGGGCAGACCTCAGTGTTGCCAACAATTAAAAGAATTATATTAGCATGTAGGAGATAACCTTTCCTAAATCACATTTATTTAAGGCTCCTAGTTTCAGGAGAAAATGTGGAGTCTTGGTACTGCTGGGGAACCACTGTTAACTGCATGGTGACAGTCACAGCATACAGAAATGAGGAGGGAGTATGTTCATGGAAAGCATATTGTCATTTTCCTTGCATTCAAAGTCAAAGGCAATTAAAACATAATTTAATTAGAGAATATCTTATCAGCTGTAAAAAGTAAAATTGATTGATATGCAGTGTAGGGATAACTTGGCTGCTGCTATTTGTAAAGTGATGCTGAGGCTGACAAATTAGTCACTTGGTTTTTTATTTGATAATTTCATGTATTTTTATATTTTCTTTCACCACTGAAAGCATTTAATTAGCTAATGTTTGATTGCTCATTGTTTGGAAATGGAAAATATTACAACTGTATTGTGATTTGAAGAGTTGTTGGCCTTGAGATTAAGCATCTTGCATGACTACATCCTGCTCTCTCATTACTAAAAATATGTATCTGATAATAGGATTTTTCCTATGATTATTTTTGTCTTTGTCACCATCCAATAAGATGTTTTAGTCCCAAGCTTAAACATCCCATGAAGCTGGAAACAGGTCAGCATAGCTCAGAGCAGCTCCAAAGCAGTGAGCAATCTCCTCACTTGGAAGGATCCGTGTCACCCACCCAAGGGCTGAATTTGGCCATGCAAGGAGGAGCCAGTCAGGGGGGATGACAAACCAGCAAACCTATTTCTATTTGTATAAAGCCACAAAGCAAAAGGGAGAGCCAATTCATTTATTTTTTCTTAAAGCATCCCTCTTACATTCATTAAACCAGAAATTTCTTCTCAGTCATTACTTCAGGAAAGAGTTGCAGGGTGGTTTGAGTAAATAAATATGGACAGGTGTCTGTTCTATTCTGTTAATTTTATTTTGTTGGTGACGTGGCTTCATGTTTTTTTGGCTATTTCTAATATTTCTCTTCTGCTAAGAGAATATATGCAGACTAATTTCCATATGGATTCCAAATGAATGCATTACTTCCCTCAGAATAAGCACTTCTACAAGAAATTCCTAGGACGCTTTCAAAGGGCTGGGAAATAAATTCATTAAATAAATAATTCAAATTGAAGTTGTGTTCAACACTTGACTAAAACCAGATGCCAGTGCTTTAGGGGTAGGACTGCTGAACTCTGTAATGCCTCTGTCCATAAAACTTCTGCTGCATTTGTAGAGATAAACTGGGTAAAGTAAGAGATTAATCTTTGCTTGATGAAAATAATATCTTCAATTTTTCAGGGGGAGTTTTTATGTGTTTGTTTGTGTGTGGGTTTTGGTTTGTTTTTTTAAAAGGTTTTAGGTCAGTTGGGGTTTTTTTCAGATACAAATCCATTCTTCTTGGGTCTACCAAAATCTTTTTGGAGTGTGGCAGCTGTGGTTTTCCCCTGCCAGGAAAATCTCTATAGAGGCATTTATTCCTCTAGTTTTTTCCCAGTTTTCTATATGGGCTAACTTCTTTCAAAGTGGAGACCCATAACAATTGAATATGATTAATAAGGTAATTTCTGCTTTGCTCAAGGAAAGGATATCAGTGCACGTGTACACCTTTTTATACCAGAATCAATTTCAGAGGATAGTTTTTCATATTAAATAGGTTATGAATAAGAATGGTCTCATTTAGATGCAAGAAAATATACAGAATTCTGTATAAATATTCTAACAGTACGAGAAGGGAAAATTATTTGAAGAAGTAACTCATTAGGTCTGACTTCACAGTGATACATTTAATTAAAAAAAAAAAGAGATAACTAAATCAATTAGTTGTTTCTCAGATTGTTGGAGACAACTGCTCTTGGGTATATCAGGTGTCACATATATATGTATAAAAGATATATAATATATATATTAATAGTGCAATTAATTGCTTCTATGTGAGCTGCTGTTTAGGAGCTGGTTGAAAAGGATAATTTTATTTGAAAAATTACACAAAAAGCTGTTAAAAAAAAAAAAATGTTACTGGAGACTCCTGCTAGAGATGTATATTAACTATCCAGCCTGCTGTAGCTGAAGATGTCCCTGCTCAGGGCAGGGCCTAGGTGACCTTTAAAGGTCTCTTCCCACCCAAGCTATGTGGTGATTCTATGATCCTCTGAACTAATACCAGAGAATTAATTTAAAAGTTTCTGAACAAAACCACTGAAAAAGCTTTTAGCTGCATCCAAAAGGGACGTTTCATAAAAAGTCATGCAGTTATTAGGTCAAGCTATTAAAGAAATAAAGCAGGAATTTGTTATTTCACCAATTAAAAATAATCAGCGAGCGACAGCTACACGGTCTAAACAAAATACCTCTTGCTTTTGCTGCTCATTATAAACACCTCTGCACTTCCCTAACTTTGTGCTGTGGATTTATTAAAAACACCTGAAAGCAGTGGGCTTGCCAAAAAGGCGTGATCAGCTCTAAACAAGTCACAAAAACAACTTCTGAGGAGTGATGGCAGGCGTGAGCAGCGTTCACAAGCTCTTAGCTCCCCTCCAATTAATTTTATTAATGTTACATGATGCTAAAACTCTCCTGCTCATCTGTGGAGACAAAACCTTCCCCGGGCTGGGCAGGAAGGTGCCGTTGTTTGCCTCATTGCTGCTGCAAATGCTGTGCCACTGCTGAGTGAGGGTGCAAAGGATTCAGGAAAAAAGGCCAGCCTGAGGAGTTAATTTTGTGCTTTCAGTGCATTTCGTGCAGCTGGGGCTGGCTTCTGCCACTGCATCCACAAGCAGCCTGCCCACAGGTGCTGGCACAGAGGTGTCTGCAGGCACACAGACTGGACTGTGGGGAAGAGAGTTAGACTCCTAATTTCAAAGACTGGGTCTTCATTACCTTTAGAGAGAACAAAGAGCAGCTCTAAGCCAGCCAGCAAGATAAAAGCCTCCTCTCTTCAGGTACAAGGAGATCTCTAGGAGGAATATCTGCTCTTTGCTTTATTATTTTGTGGGGTTTTTTTAATGGGGAAGATAAGGAATACCTTAAGGGACATATTACAGGAATCAAATTTACTGAAATGGTTTATATATTGATGATCAAAAATATTTTTGTTTGGCCTAAAATTTCCTCTAGAAAAAAAAAAGAATATGTGATATAAAGACATTTCTCCTAAATACACATTAAAGAAGAGTTCACTACAGACAAACAATAAATTCTGGGAATGCAATTCTCTAACAGCCTGCAGGAGATGGCTGTTTTAAACAAAACACTGATTTAATGAGCCAATGCTCATCTGGGAGGCTGAAGAATGCTGGCAATGTCCACCTCGGTAGCAACAGCCACACAGTCCAAATCTGTGTCTGCCCAAATCTCCCTTTCCTGTTTAAAAATCCTTCTCAAATCATCTGATGCTAGCAGGAGCCTGTCAGATGTTGTTATGAATTACATAAGATTAAAAACAAAACAAAAAAAAAGATTGGGAGGAAGGCTCTGCGTGGTGACAGAATGTGTTTTGAGTATGCAATGTTTCTTTTGAAAATTGAAGAACCATTGGGTTTTTACTAATGTGACCAATTTCTTAAAAAATGGGTAATACTTCCTAAAAAAAAAAAACCAAAAAAAACCCTGCAAATAAGAAACTAGAGCAGGCAGGAATATGTTTTGATGCATATTTCACTCAGAAGAATCCCAAAGCCTGACCCAAACATTAAGATCATGGCCTGCTGTAGACTGGAGGATAATCACTGCTGCTAAAAGGAACTTGGTGCCACCTTCCCAGTGGCAGGTTACTAACAGAGTGCAAGAAATCCCCAGAAGTTCTTTCAGGTGATGGCAGACCTGGCTAAAAATGGTAATGGATTTTTTGGCCAAGAAACTCAATATAAAGGCAAATAGAGAAGAGCTGTGTTAGTCAAACACGAGTTATTGGGCTCAGAAGAGAGTAAATGGATGAAATGACAGGGTGTGCTGGAGAGAAGGTCAGGTTGCACAGTGTAAGGATCCCCTCTGGCCCTCAGCAGGTGATTCTGTGGAACCCTGCTCCTGCTGCAAGTCTCCAGTGCCTGCACCACTATTGATCCATTTGTGAGAGACCACACCCTGCAATGATACCTGTGCGTGGTTCCACGAGTGATGTCAGTAAAAACGTGTCTCAGTGCAGTTATGACTTGCATGCCTTTCCTTTCCTAATGGGAAAGCACAAAGTGCATTTTTGTTCACTGTTTCCCACCATTGGTATTACCTGTAGCAATAAAAGAGCTGGAACAGAAAAGTCCCAGGAGCTGTGAGTGGAACATCAAAACTCTGGGGTTTTTTTTTCAGAGACCTGGAACTGGCACTGTGCTGGATGCTGACATTCACATCACAGCTCTCACTGAGGAGGGAGTGCTGATGTCACTGGGAATGTCCACAAGGAGCAGCCCATTGATGAGCTGACTCGTGGTGATTTACAGAGGATCTCCATGCAAGTCAAATTTTTACAAACAAATCAAGCGGTGTCATAAAATAAAACCACAATTCAGAGCTCACCTGTTGCTGATTCTGATTCCTGACTCTGTGAAATGGACATTTATTGGGTGCTTCATAAAATGATGCAGCTGGCTTTTTTGCTTTCAAGCAACATTAAGAAAAAATGAAAACTAGCAAATCACAGTATAAATATCCTGGAGACCTGACCATAAGGTATTGCAGCCTAGCAGAGCCTGCTGTTCCATATATATGCATTTTATTTCACATGCACAGTACAAAATGGGTGCTTAAAGAAATCTGCCTCATGCAAACTTGTCAAATATTAATTTTTGATAGCACAATACAACTAAAAACCCATCTAAATATACAGAAGGGAAAATCTTCCATTTTATATATATATATAAAAAATATATATATATATATATATAAATATACAATATATGTATTACTCATTCTCTTCTGCTCTTACTAATATTTTGGGTGTTGCATTTTGACAGCTTTTCCTCATTATCCAATGTTCAAAATAAAATCCTGAAGCTGTTCACTAGTATGCAATAGTTATTTGTATGACATTTCCTACTTTCGTCTATAATTAAGCAAAGTATAATGAGATTTAGGGGTAAAAGAAGCCTTCAAATATATCCAGGAAAGCATATCAGCCCCTAAGTAAAATAAAGTCAGGAAAACTGTTTTACTTTCAAAATGACTTATGGTGTCCTACAACAAATATTCATGTTCAATTGTATTAATGTCATTATTTGAGCCAGAAATATTGTTTTAGCAGGCAATCTGTCCAATAACATTTGCAAACATCCCATAAAGGGGATTTTGGTTAAAAGAAAGTGTTTGCTATACATATTTTATTGCTACTCTATCAGTTTCTGGTTTGTTATTATTAAAAAAGGTATTTGCTTTGCTTAGTCTTCCCCTATTTGCTGTTCATTAGTAAATAACAAATTGGAGTCATGTGATAATGTCAAATTTGGCTGACAGGATAAGTAAAATTATATAAATGACCACTGAGGCATGAATTGTAAATAACTATCAAACATAAATACACAGTGAATATATGAATATAGGTTACATCTGTGTCAAAATGCACCAAAAGACTCACACAAGACCCAGTGAACCCCAAAACCTAGGAATTTTAGAAGTTTACAAATATATTGCCCCAACAAAAAGTAAAATGAGAATTTTAAAAACAGCTGTTTTCTGTTGGCATATTCTAAATAACCCCACATTACAGTAAAAAACAACTCAAATATTCTAATGTTTAGTAAATGGACTAAGCAGTGTTTCCAAATGACTGGTCAATACCCTGTCATTCTGTTCACTTGGCATTTCCAAAGGATTGCTCAGACATTTTATTCATATGTTGAAAGTTGCAAGTGGCAACCATTTGACTGGAAATATATCTACAGATTAAAAAAAACAAAAACCATACTTATTAGGTGTTTACAGGTTTAGTTTCGTGGTAATGAGTCTTTACAATTATACTAGCAATGAAAATAGGCAAGGTAAGGCTTGCTTCTGAAATAGCAGCTTCAGTTACACCTGAAAACATTTGTTTAAGAAGTTGAGGAGTGCTCCAGAGGCTTTAGAGAAGTCCAGATAAATATCATCTGTAGCCCTTCCCTTGTCCACTGATGTACTCCATCAGTCACCCTGGGACAGAAGCTCAGGACAATTCTTCTGAGCTTTGTGAAAGGGAAGTTAATTTTGAATTCTGACATCTCGGCATGTATTCCTGCCTCTCAGCAGGTAGATGAAAGGACAGGGAGAGCATGGCAGCTCTGGGAGAAAAGCAAGAGATCCCTCAGCCCCATTGAGCCCATGCCTGCCCAGAGCCTGTCCTGCTCCCTCAGGCACAAGTGTGCACTGCAGGGGTGCTCACCAGCCACCAGCTCTGCCCTCAGCAGGTTTCTGTGTGTGCTCTGGGTTTCTGAAGCAGGAACCCTGGTCCTGATTTGGATTACTGCCCTCTTCCAGCACGTTCAGCTGTGGCTGGAATACTTCATGGCTGGGACATGTGGAAGCACAGGAGGATAGCTGGAGGGCAGGTGTCACAAAGGAACGACACCCACACACTGAGATGGCCAAGGCAGAAAAGGGGAGGTTTATTTACAGACTTCAGCATTTATAGAATTCCAGCAGTGACCGTGGATTGGAGGAAGAAAATCTTCCTCTCCAACCACACTGGTCAACCCAACAGTCCATCAGCAGTCTCCTCCTTGTGAGAAGAATGCAAACTTGAAAGAACAGTTACGATAACAAAGAGGTTGTTGATGCAAAATCCTGTCTGACTCCATTGCAAAAGACAAACACAGAAGGCTGAAATAGAACTTTAGAAAAACTTCTTTAAGAGTCAGAGGAGAACAGAAAAAAACCCAGACAACAGGGAGGGCAAAAATGGAAAGCATATCTGGTACCCTGAGGCATCCTTTGCCAAGGGACTGCTGGCACACAGTGGCCTCCACAGGCTTTCTTGTTGAAGTCTAGCACCAGGAGCATTTTCATTGCGAGTTTCTCCAGGAATGTTATTCAGAGATAGTAGCTACTTCAGTGAATTTCATATTAACAAGCTGTGATGTTAAATAAAGGACTGAAAATCTTAATCAAAGTTAGGAGTATCAACAAGAAGCGAAGTAGCTGATAGATTAGCTGCTGAACAAAAGTTTTCTCTGATTAATTATATTATAGTGCACTAATTTAGTTTCCTCGATCTGTAACTTCAAATATCTATACTAATTAGTTGCCAACCTACAATATAATAAATGAGATAATGAAATAAAGATGTTTTAAATATCCATTTCTATTACATGCACAATTTGAAGCATGTTAACAGACAAGATGAATTCTGATTATTTTTTCTTAAGGATATATTAGCATATCATTATGTACATGAATGCCAAATACTCACTTTCCCACAAGAATAATGTTCAATTACTAAATCCACAGGAATTTGAAAATAAAGCAAAATACTGCACATTAGATGAAGGCTGGCATGGGTTAAGTTTACAGAGACATCACACCTTTCTCCATCACATTTTCACCTGCTCATGTGATGCACAGTTTTGCTTTGATGGAAAATTCCTTTGGGTCTTCTTGGTGTAAAGCTGTTGGTGCTTGCAGCAAAATTTGCAGAGGAAGTGGTGAACAGAGAATGTTTTCTCTGGTTGTTAAACCAGAGAAATATCCACAGCATTTTTCACAGTTCATGAAAGGGACCATCAATTTCTGTTAGCTTTGTTCAATTTGGGAACAAGTTATACAAGCTTATTTTCTTCTATGAATTTGGTTGGGGGAAAAAAAAAAAAAAAAAAAAAAAAAAGAGTTCTTTTCTGAATTTGTTTTAGAAAACTGAGCCCTTGGGTTCCAAATTTAGACTGAAGGAATTGTAATATTCCCCATGGAAGCTGAAGAAACTCTTAAGGAGCCTTAGACCGAGGCAGTATTATTTATTTTCCTGAAAGCAGTGATGACAGTCAAAGCACCAGCAGTGTGGCTTGTTTTATATATCAACCTTGCATGTTTTCCTGTCAGCTTTGTAGTTTGTCATCCACAGCTTTGCCTCCAAATAGCATGAACTTTGAGGAGAGCAAGCTGAAATGAAAGACTCACTGCCTCCTATAGAGAAGAAGCAAGGCCATCAAGGAATAGCAGAATATCTATTTATTCCACTTTATGTAGACTAAATTGTGGAAAAAATATTTCACTGCTAGTAGAAACATAAGATAACTCTGTTAATGGTAGTATAATTTGTTGTTACTATTTGCAGTGAATCTGTGAGTAATCTAGCTCCTAGAAGGGACAAAATCATAAAAGAAAATACTAAATGCCAAGTCTGGTGCACAAAAGCAAAGGATGAGCTGGAACAGCTGCAATAGCTTATTATAAATACTTGTCAGGATTGTTCAGCTCCAGCAGCGTGTGCCAGCTGGAGTGCAGTTGTTCTGGGAGGGAGGTGAGCTTTCCTCCCTCTCCACGTGGAGGAACAACGCAGCTGAGGGAGCAGAAATGCAGAAGATGCCCTGGCATTTCACTGCAGTGCCTGGCTGCTGGGAGGATCCTCACAGGCAGAAATGTTCCCCCACTGCAGGCAGTGCAGAGCCTGGAGCACACAGGTGAGCTTCAGCTTTCTCTCACTGCTATCCTGTGACCTCTGTCACTTGTTGGGGTTGTTTGCCCTCCTACACGTGCCAGCTGCAGAGGTGGGGGCAGTGCTGCTGTCTGGGTACAACCTGCAGAATTTTCTCCTCATCCTGCCAGGGACTGAGGGGCTGGGAATTGTATCTGCCCTGAGCAGCTGTGTTTGTGATGAGACACATCCCTTTACATCCCATTTACAACTTACCCTGCCAGGTTAGCACGGAGGACATTAGTTTGCAAGGTGATAAAGATTCCTATCGTGTGAATTGGAACGGAGATACAAACATCCACCAGTGTGGATTAAAAAAAGAGCAAAAGGGCTTTCCCATTAATTAAAACTGACATACACTGAGTTTATTAGTCTGGAGTTCTGCAGCATGTCAGCATTACGTTAGAATCATTACAAATATGCTGGAAACACAGCATGAGACTAAGTTCACACAGCCTTGCAGTTAGACTGGTCAAACAGCACTAATCAAACTGTTTTATTTGATGTTTGATCTAAAGCCCACGAGAGCCTGTCTATTGCATTCAGTGGGCACGGAGTTCAAACCCTTGATGAAACAGTACTTGATCCTTGTATAATTCCATTACTTATGTTACTTGCTGAATATATTATTTCTTAGATAATTCTTTACAAGTAACTACCAATAGGTAGAACACTTAAAAAACTCAGACCACTTATTCCTGTAACTTTCCCTGTCAACTCTTTCAAATGCTGTTTGTTGCTGCCTCCCTGCTTTGCTAGTACCAGGGGAGAAAAAGGGGTTTTTCAGTAACAAGAAACGTTTAGCTACAACTGAAAGATTCTGCCTGCTCTTAGCTACAATGCATCACACCTCTTAGGTTCATTTTAGAAACACCATTTCAGCCACTGGTGTATTTATGAAATTAAATTAATGTGGCTGCAGTGTGGCCATATTTTACTGGGAGTTGCAGGTACCCAACACTGCCGTGCCCATCAGCATAAAGGTGGCATCTGCTCTTTTCCCTGCGTTTGCTGACGTCTGGTCAGCTTGGTCATTATGCAGACTGTGCTAATTATTCTTACACGTCACTGCAAGGTTCCATGAGACACATGGATTCATGCACGGCAAAGCTCCACGTCAAGGCACAAACATNTTAACACCACAGCATGCTATCCTAACAAGCCTGGGGAAATCCAGCACTGTCCAGAGTAAGAAGATACACTTTCACTTGGCTCAAACCCATCTGTCTGGGGGCTGGGAAGATGAGCCTGCAGAGAGGGAGGGCACTGCATGCTCAGCTTTGCCCAGGGAGGTGTCCTGTGTGGAGAAGAGCCCTGAGCTCCCAGGCAGCTCAGAACCTTCACTGCCTTTGGGGCAGCCTGCTCTGGTCACTCAGGTCCCAGCAGGTGCCCAGAGGGGCAGAACCCACCCTTTAGAGAGGAGGAGAGAGGCAGGAACAACTGACACAACCTGCAAAGTTTTGCACAACCTGAGCATGGGTTTTCAGGAGAGTGTTTTTTGATTTATGTTGCTCTACTCCTTACAAGTTCATTACTGAATGTAATGCACAGATTCTATTTTTTGATATGAACAATAACTTATTTCTTAGCCAGCCTCTCTTGCAGCCAGTAACTATTGTCTCTTTTGTAAACTGCAGCCCCTCTTGTTGCCAGTAATGTGTGATTTGGGGGAAATGATTTAAATGACAAAATGCTAACTCGCAACAACAAAAGAAATGACACAATATAAACTAAGCTTTAATAACTAAAAAGATCTTTAATTAAAATTGCCTTCTATTCAGGGGCTACAGTTTTCTTTAACCAGCTGCCCTATGAAAGTTATTACCTAAAGTTTTCATTTTCCCAGCACACAGCTGCAGAAAAGATTTTACTCTGGTGAATGAAGGGCTGAACAACAGCAAGGACAAAGCTCACTTAAACTAACAATGGAGCCGTGGCAAAAGTCATAACCTTCTGCTGTCTTAGGGGAAGCACACTTTCTGAATATAATCTCTCTGATTATGCCTAGTATGCAAAATGCAGTTTTATAGCTGCAGCTCAAATAGATTTCAGTATTGCCACTGAATACTAATCACTGATGCAAAAAACGTACAGCTCCCTCAAGGCATTTCAAAAATCTTGATTATTTAATCAGTGCTCTTGATTTATAAGGCGAGCTGGTTGATGACTACCAAAATGTGACACATTGGACACTATCCAGATGGAATGCCAGTTTTCATTTGAGGTTAAAGAGGTAAAACTCTACAAGAGAGGTTTTCCAGTACCCTGGACCACAGCTAGAGTTAGATGATAAATAAAACCTGGCAGTTTGGCTTGCACATAATATTAAAACAGAAACTTCACCGAATTGTCAGTTGTAAAATGAAGTAATCAACTTTCTTTCTGATTATTCTCCATTTCCACGATAGACTTTTTGTTTACTATTTCATGTCTTCCATCTCTGTGTCCTCTTGCATTTTTAAACAGCACCAGTTTACCTTTTACAAATATATAAGTGGTCAGTGCTGCCTTTTCATAAGCACTAATTTCCCAACCAGCTAGATTCAATATTTGAACAGTTCTGCTTCTTTTCCCTATCACCACATATATAAATATATGAATTTGAAAATATTTCTGTATCTACATCTCTACAGGGAAACACATGCTTAGGTCTATCTAACAATAATTTAAACTCCTGCCTTAAACAGCAACAGAATTGCCAAAAATTTTGAAGAAACTGATGCATAAGTTACATTAATTTCTGAACAGGTTCACTTTCGAGTTGCTTGGGCTTTTACAGTCCCATGCCCATCTTCAGTTGTCACCAATGATTTTCTGTTGGGGAAGGATTCCATATGAAATTTCCAATGTTTTTTCTATTGAGATTTCAAGGAGCAGAATGAAGTCAGATTGAGTCAGCAAAGAACAAATTCTTCTTTAGAAATTCATTCCGGGCCTGGCCCCTGGAAGCCAGCATCCCTTTGGGGCCATGATTATGTGGACATGGAGGCCAAAGGTTTCAAACTCTTCTTGAAGGTGTGGCCATTGCTAGAAGCAGTGACCAACACTTGTATTCAAAGCAAAGTCACAGCTACAGAGAGTTATTTTCTCCAGATCCATGTTGGTGCTGCAGGTGGGAAGCAGCAGGGAGCACACTGAGGTGACAGAGAGCACCCAGAGGTGACAGGGAGCACCCAAAGGTGACAGAGAGCACCCAAAGATGGCAGTGGAGCATACTGAGGTGGCAGAGAGCACTCAGAGATGAGAGGGAGCACCTAGAGATGACAGAGAGCACCCAGAGGTGGCAATGGAGAACCCAGAGGAGGCAGTGGAGCACCCAGAGGAGGCAGTGGAGCACCCAGAGGAGGCAGTGGAGAACCCCGAGGAGGCAATGGAGAACCCAGAGGAGGCAGTGGAGCACCCAGAGGAGGCAGTGGAGCACCCAGAGG
>VWYO01005750.1:14593-44617 GCA_013400275.1 Rhadina sibilatrix | reverse complement strand
GGCAATGGAGCACCCAGAGGAGGCAGTGGAGCACCCAGAGGTGGCAATGGAGCACTCAGAGGAGGCAATGGAGCACCCAGAGGTGGCAGGGTCCCTAGGCTGTGCTCTGTGTCCTGGCTGGGATTTGCCCCTGAGCTGGCAGTGATAAAGGCAGGAATGGACACAGACAAGCACAGCCATGGCACGTGGGCATCACAGCAACAGGGCAGCACTGGACAGGCACCCACCTACAGGGATAACCCCAGGGAAGGCTGACCTGGAGGTAACAGCACCCTCACATCCCACATCTCAAGCCTTTGAAACCCAAAAAGATGAAAATTGTGATCCAAACGTGGGAATTTGGTGCAAAGCCTAACTATAAATAAGCACAAAAATTATGAAAAGTCATCATACTGCCGCACTGAAAAACTACCAATACTCAGCAAACATTGTTTCCAGTCCTCATTTGAAGAGGTTTGCTAGCAGATCCATCAGCCTGGGTTCCAACAGCACAGCCAAAGGAGTCCCAGGAGGTGGGTGGCTCCTGTGGGCAGCACAGCCCCAGAGCAGACAGACAGACGTGTGTGGCAGCTCTGCCCACGTCAGCAGCCCCAGTGCCAAACTGCTCCCCCAGCTCTGACAGTGACACTGTCACCTCCACACGGGCCTTGCTTCCAGCTTTTGGCAAAACTGCAGATTTGTATCCTGCTACGGAGCCAAAACATTTTAATAACTGCGAGAGTTCACTTAAAAAATCTGTGTAGTTTGAGTCTGTGCCCTTCAAAATCCTTTCTCCGTACATGCAGGTTTTTTTATCATCTGAGGCTTTTTGAAGGAATATCTCACTTGAGTGGACTTGTGGGTAAGACAATCGTGGGGCAGTTCAAATAGCTGCATTATTCCATTTTCTGTCAGGAATCCAAAAAATCTGCTTGAAACACAGATGGCTATTTCCCTGTCATCATCCACCTCCTCCGCTGATCTCCTCTCCAATTCAACCACATTTCTCTGGGTCAGCATCCCTGAGCAGGGAAGTTTTGCACCTTCTATTTTCAGGGGAGAGCTCCAAGCTGCTGGTGAGGGTGTTTTGATGGTGGATGAGACAGTCCTGCTGCAGACAGCACTGCTGGGCCACTGCCTGGGGCTGGGGGTGCTGCAGGCACAGTGTCAGAAGCATATCACAGCTCCTCCCAGGCCTGGTGCCACGAGGACAGCGTGACAAAAATAGCTTGCAGGGATTGAGGTGACAGATTCCAGCCTTGCGTGGCAGCAGCAGGAAGAACACTGGAGCCAGAACTTGCCTGTGCAGGTTAGTGGCTGCACTGCAGGGGAGGCTGCTGGGCAAATCATAACCCCCAAAGAGATGGGAATCTCTGTTTGCACAAAGCAAATGGCACCATTGCTCCTCCAGTCTTGTCCTTCCCCCATGTCCCACGCAGCCTCACTGCCTTTTTTTTTTATGAAAAGCCATTTCATAAAGGGCTCCATAGGTTTAGAACCTAGAAAAGGGCATCAAGAGTTTTGTGCTGCTCCCATGCCTTGCTGTTTCTGCTGTTTGAATTGGGGCAAAATTTCAATTCTCCTTTGCTGGATCAAGATGAGCAAAGTTCAAGCCAGTTCTGGATGCATCTGGACCATGAGTGGGAAGTCCCTCTGTGACCCCTCTGCTATAAAGCCCCCAGGACAGTGACTGCCACCAACTTCTCTACATCCTGGTACAGCCACCTGTAGCATAATCAATCCTTTTACTTCCCTCCTCACTCCTGTATGCACCTCTCCACCTTTCAAACTACTTGTTTTGTTTTGTTTTTTAAATGAAAAAACCCTAAAACATTCCTGGCAAAGCATCTCATAAGAATTACCCTCTGGACAGGGCTTGTGGCTAACAGAACATCACAGAAAATTATCTGAATCATTGCATGCACCTGGCACCAGCAGAGGCTATAGATCCATTAGGTCAGGACAGAGAGATGATGTACTTCAAGAAATTTTGGACTGCTGTTTTTATATGTGTGGGTAAGTGTACACGAAAGCTGAAAATGAAATTATTCTTAACTGTTGTTAAACCAACAACAAAGCGAAAATCTGTGTTTAAAGAAGAACTTTTCTGGTTTTTTTGCTGCACCTGAAACAAGAACTGTTTTGTTTTGGTTTTGTTTTTTCCCAGTTGACAATGCAACTGTGGGAGGAAAGATCACACAGACTTCTCTGTTCTTCAGAGAAGTTGGGTTTAAATCCATGCTCATCATTTCTGACTCTGAGCAAAAAACTTGTTACAGAGGTAAAAAGCAATATCCTGACATTTCCTCACAAAATTCTGCTTCACAGAAATTAGCAACAGTAACGTCAACACAGATAACATTGCACCTGAATGCATCATACACACAGAGGATTTTAGTGCAAGCACTAATACATTCTTATTTTCAACAGTTGTGTGGATTCCAATCTGAGTTCCACGTGTGAGGGTATCCTATTTGAATACAAGCAGCAGGGAAAAAGACTACTCCTTTCCAGAATTTGTACTTGCACTGTGTACCATTAAAATAGGAAGTAGCAAGAAGTTATTAGTGGGAAACGTACAATTTTTCTTTTTAGGATAACAAAAAGGAAATAACATTTCAATCATTGGGAAATTTGAATGTTTCTGAAAATGTACTGCAATATATGCATTAAAAGTAGGGAGAGGTAATCTGTCTCCTTCCAGACAGATTATTCTGATTTTCAAGAACAGAGACCAGAGACTTTATTCCTTCAGTTTACACACACACCTTTGTCAGAAATAATAGCCCACTTCAAAGGCAAGAAGTTTCATAGTGCTTAATTATGTGGCCTCCCTGAAACAAGAACTGTTGAATTCGTATGATCTTATATATTTGGGCATAAGAAGCCCTCTATTTTTTTTCTTAATTAGAAACATAGATTCAATGCAACTCGCCAAGAAAATAAATTAAATCCATATACATCACCTCTGAGCAGTAGCCCTGATTGAACAGAGCTGTTTAAATCTCTGTGCTTGGCAGCGTTCATCAGTGAATTTGTTTACAAAGTGGAAAGAATGAGGCGCTGTCAAAGAATGAAAAATAAAAGCCAGATTTCTGGGGAAGGAGACATCAGTCTTTTTCTATTTGTAAATGCTGACGAGCAGGGCTTGAGGGGGGGCTAATGTCACCCATTCATCTTAATTAAAGAGTTAATTGCTGGTGGATCCTGATTTGGGGAGCTGATCTCAGGAGCAGGGAGAGCCTTTGCTCCCGTGTGCTTTATTGCCCACTGCTGTAATGACATCATCAGCAGCAGGCAGGATTCATTCCTGCCAGCCTAAACTCACCCCTTTAATAGCCTCCTACATGATAAAACTTGCAGGAGCCAAGGAGTTCCTTGGCGTGGCACAGAATACCAAGAGGCCTGTTCAGAGCCTGTTACAATGTCTCAGTTCAGCTGTCATTGAAGTATTACTTCAAAGTCTAGAGTGGCAAAGATAAGTAAAAAGTAATTTGAAAGACTAGTTCTTGGCAAATGTGTGCATGGAAATGGCACAGAGCATCGGGAAATCGCATATTGAACAGAAGCAGGGGACTTATTACTGTTCAGTTTTTCCCATCTGTAGTCACAGTCAAGTAAGCACTGACACAAAAACAGACAGGTGAGGTTCACAGCACATTCCAGGGATTAAACACCAAATTGGTTTAGTCCTGTGTTTTACAACACTAAGAGGGGAAACTCAGATCTAGAGAAAGACCAGTGTAACTAACTAGAAAGCCTCTGAGGTTTTTCTCTACAATGTCTTTGACATTTACTGCATTTCCTGGTGCTATTTCTTAAAGATTCTGCACAAATATTAAATTAAATTTTACACAAGAGGAAAATGGACAGTACTAGTGCTTTTTGATTGATAACTATGTGGTACTTAAAAATTAAATAAGAGGATCCATTACAAAACATAATAGATTGTATTCACTTATCCTGGTAATGAGTCTTCAGAACTGATCTGTTCGTGTCCTGCTGCTCAATTTCTGTGGCTAATAACACCCATAACTTACACAAAGGGTGGAACTTTGTGAAATATCTGGAATCTCTGGAAGGCACTAAGGGTGCTGAGATAAGGTGCCACAGCACATCTAGTTTTATGCACCTCACACTGAACTCCACTTTGAGGGGTTTTCCATGTGGTTCAGGCTTTTCAGGTGACTGGTTCACAGAACAGCTCTGGCTCCTGTGCTTTCTCTGTCAGACAGGAGAGCTTTAATGCTGGGGCTTCCATGTTTTCTCAGAAGTCTTTATGTAGAATGCAATCTAAAAATATCCAATAAGCTCTGTATTACAGGAACACAAAACTGGATTGCCCCTCTCGTGGAATGGCATCAGGCAGCCCAGGGCACAGAACTGAGGGTGGTGCAGTGGGCTCACGTTAGCAGGAAATGGTAGCCAGCCCAGAAGAGGAACCAGTCTGCCTGTGGCAGCCTGATGCTGTCCCCAAACCAACCAGCCCTGCTGAGAAGTCACAGGATCATGCTTCAGAAGCTGCCCTCCTTTTGGGTCTCCAGCACCATGCCATGTGGCTCAGGGACACTCCCCCAGCCCTTGCACCTCTACATCACACAGGAGTGTGCCATGGAGAAAGGGAGCAGCAGTGGGGAGCAGCAGTGGGGAGCAGCAGGTTTGTTGGCTGTCACCAACTCTACAGCTGCCTGCATGAGTGACCTTTAACAAGTGCTTTCAGCTCCTTCTGTCCCAGTTATCTGGGACCCAAACCACCTGTATCACCTCTCAGAGATACTTGGAGATTGATTCATGGGAAGATGCTGGCTGGGGGTTAAGCAGTGCAGTTATTTCTTGACAACTCCCTGCTGGGAAAGGCAGCCCCAGCAATCTGTGGGGTTCTAAACAGAGGAGACAACAACAGCTGAGGCTGGGGGAGGCTAAGGCAGTCCCAACCCTGAGCTCAGCACAGGGGTCATGCCAGTCTTGAAAGAATGCAGGGATGGGCACTCCACAGCCTCCCTGGGAAAGCTGCTCCAGTGCTGGACTACCCCCAGAGCAAAGATTTGTTTTCCTGAAGTCAAGGCCCATGGATAGGGACAAGATGGCCATGACAGCAGAATTTCTCATTAGAGTTCAGCTGTTACTCACCATCTTTCACAGGTCAGCTCCAATTAAACAAACCCCTTTTTAAACTAAAAATTGTTCCAGTTTTATTTACATTGCGGGAAAACTACCCATTCAACCTTTCTTCACATACTCCAGTCTGTTTAGTGCAGAATCCCTAAGAAGAATGACAAGAACAAAACTAATAAACCTCTCTGCCACTTGGGGCCCTGTGGAACAGCATGACACAATCCCTTTGCCAGCAGCCAGGGCCCAGGGGCAGCCTGGCAGTGCTGTGCCAGGCAGCTGCAGCCCTGCCAGGAATCACTGCTGCCCTCCACTCCAGAGCTCAGAGATCCCTGTGCCAGACTGCTCCCCTGGCTCACCCTGGGGTGGTGCAGTAACCAACACCATGCCAGAGCCTTCAGACCATCCCAGAGATCTTCCAAGATATGGAACATACAGGTTGGAGGCCTTGGAAACACTTTTAAGCAACTGTAACTTTTTTATTAATCTGAAGTCTCTCCTGTTATCTCCAGTTTGCTTTCTCATGCCTCTGCATAAACTACAAAGCTGTTTCATAAACACTTGAAAAAACTAAAAATGTCCTTGGACGTAGACTGTGGGCTGGGAGTAGTGACTGTCCCTTTTGAAAGCTACTTTACATAACATTAAAATAGAATGCCACTAAAGAGGAAAGTACAACCTTTTGTTGTTCAGTGGAAACACTTTGGATAACGCTGAAATAATAGCTCTAGTGGCTTGTGAAGTCGTTATTTCAGTTGTTTAGCAATAACACCTTTTGATTTGTAAAGCTTCTACAACACCTCAAATAAGCAAAGAGAAGAAAGTTTAAAAAGTTTTTCCCTAACCAGCTAAAACCACCTGCTGTAGCTTAAATCAAAGTTCCTAAGAACAACCTTCTTTTGAGATAAGACATTTTTGAATTACCCCACTGTAATTTTTGTACACTGCATCAGGCAATGGCTACTGCAACTCCTTCCAACATTACCAGCTCCCTAATAAACATGTGCATGAAGCGGAACAGGGCACACAAGTTAGAATTCTTGGGCTGTGCCTGGTAACATAAACAGCTCTGATAGCATCAGAGGAAGAATTGAGGAATTAAACCCTCCAAAAGACTGATGTAAAGGATTGGACATGCTAAAAGAGATGGTGAAAAGAGGCTGCTAAGAAATGGAACAACATTCAGGAGAGAAGCAATAGATCCACAAATGGAAATAAACAGAACCATGAGAAAATGCTTTATCAACATAAGAGCCACAACGGAGCTGTGAATTTCAAAACAAGTAAAAACTGTTTTTGAAGAAAAAAAAACAGCCTGGTAGGTAGGACTTCAAAGAATTTACTGTAATGGGCAGAAATGAATAATACAAAAAATACAAAAGAAGAGAGACAAAAAAATCTTACTAAGACCAAGATCAAGTTACTCTAGGTCCCTGCTGTAATTCTGTTAACCCTTTGATGCCAATGCTGTGGAACCATTTCAGTGATTACAGACAATAAATATTCCAGCACCCTGGCTGCCTCCAGCCAGCTCCTGCTCTCCAGCCCTGCACCCCTTGCTGTGTCTCTGGCAGCACCTGCACGTCCCTCCCTGGCTGGAAGCCACACCAGTTCCCCTGCTCAGCCCCAGGCAGAGAATGCACACCTGACAGTCACAGGGAAGCCACACAATCACTGTGCCCTGGGTGGAAAGCCCACTTGATATTGTATTTCTGATTTCAGACAACAGGAAACAATACATCCAGGAGAGGTGATTAACTGGCACACTGGTTCAAGGGTAGAAGATGCCACTATTACATGAAATGCCAGTTTTCTAAGTTTTCAAAACCAGCTACAAAATAAAAAAAAATTTAACTGGATTAAAGGAAAGCAGCGGGTAAAGCTATGTTTTCATGCAAGATACACTGCAGCATTCTTGTGTCTTGGGTCATGAGGAGGATTTTTGCCACTGGCTTTTTGCCACTGGCTTTAGCAGAACAGAACTAGCTAGAAATGGACTAAAAGTTTTCTTCTTAGAAATTTCAAGACAATTTTGAATCCTGAGAGAATACGTAGTGCTATTGGTTTGCAGTAAGATAGGGTGGAGAAACAGAGTTTAAATGGTGCTGGGGAAACTGAAAATTGGCTAACATGAAAAACTATACATGGAAAAAATGGTTTAGGCAAAAAAAAAAAATTGTAGTTTAACGCTCTATGAGAACAGACAGGAAATTTTAATGGAATTTATTTTTTGTACATAGATTTCTTTTCTTTTGTTGGCTGTTTTTCCAGCCAACTAAAGAAAGGACAGAAGATTTCCAGACAGTGGGCTTCACAAAACTTTCACTGAGGAAATATTTATCAAGATTCATACACTTCTAAATACCTATTTCAATCTTCTTTTTCAAATAGTTTTGATAACCATTGAAAAGGCGTGTGTTGTTTTGCTCCAGCATATAGCAAGCTGTAAAAACCAAATTCTGTTTACAGCAGAACCAGATTTTTCTATTTAGACAGTCATTTTCACAGGAAAACCTTTACATGTCATTACTAATGACATTACAACCCTTCCCAGCTGCCCCCAAGACCTAGCTGTTTTGTAGCAGACAATATTTGACATCTTAGTTTGCAATCTCAGGAAAAGCCAAGAGAACAGACACTGTCCTGTCAGAAAAAAGAAATAAAAAATAATAAAATAAAATAAAAAAAGGCTTCAGAAGCTGGTAAATATTTCACATTTCTATGGCGACGTGATCAAAATCAGAATGTTTGAATCAGGAGTTGCCTGCTTAGTGATTAATTGCAGATGTCAATACCAAGAGGTACCTGCAAGGCAATTAGCACTGTACTTGCCTAAATGTCACAGCACTGTAAATACAGAGTGGAAATAAATAGACAGATTGGCCTGGTGCATGTTGTTTGGATTTGGAACAGGAATCTTGGAAGTGTGGCTCCTAACCCAGCCAGTTTTTCATTCTGTGCTGCTGATATGCTACAAAAGGCTTCTCTCTTCCTTTCTTCCTGGTGTACTGGGAGGTTGGTGCCACCCAACTCTCAAGAGTGGCAATCCTTACTGACCAAAGCCATCATCACAATGATGAATCCCAGCAAAATGGAGAAACAAACAGGAGGGAACCTTTGCAAATTTCTGCAGGTAAGGCTGTAAATGCTGAGACTGAGCTAGAATGTGGTTTGCCATTGGAACCCAAATTGATAAATTTGAAGATACACTTTACAGTGGCTGTTTACTTTGATAATACTTTCTGTCCCATCTGCCCCAATTTAGAGTCACGTGAAAGACTGAGAAGGGAACCTCAGCACTGGGAGTTAAGGAGCAGACAAGCAGAGGCTGATGTCACTGCTGTGCAAGGCTAAATATATATTACCATTGAATCTGTCAGACTGACATTTCATAGCTTCACTTCTATAAAAGGGAAACAAGAGCACTGACCACCCTCCTCCACCCCTTCTGAGGGTTCAGTCATGTTTCTTCAGTAGATTAAAACCTGGAAAGTAATTGTTCCTAAAGACTGGGAGGAGGGCTTTTCTTTTCTCTCATAGCCAAGATTTTATTTTTTTCCAGTATTTTCCTCCTTTAAACTATAACATATTAGCTGCTGGTGGCCTTTGAAAACTAGAGAATCAGATAATGCTGGCTCTCCTTCTATCCATCTGCTAGCCTGCATAACAAGAAAACTAATATATATATTAAATTCTTTTTTTAAAAAAAAACAAACCCTAATTAGTACAGATGCAAGGATCTTATGGCCATGAAGGATTTTGTGACAGAACTTCTCTGCTAAAGCTCATCTATAAATTTGGAAATCCTTGCCTGTAAAGGTCTTTCATTAGTAGCACATGCTAAACAATGATCACTGCTGTACGATGAGAGACAAATTAATGAATCAAACATTACAGATTTCATCACATTCGCTCATTTGCATTGAAGCTGGTTTCCAGCTCTGTCATGCATTTGCTTTTAAACGAGCCCCTGTGGATAGTGCTGCAATGTTTGATTCATTAATTTGTTTCTCAGCGTACAGCAGCGCTCACTGTTCAGTATACGGTGAAATACTTTGAAAATATTTGTTTTAACAACCTATCTTTTATTTTAACAAAGAAATAATAATCCTGAGGAAGGAACTGCTGGCCATTTTGCAACTCAGCCCCTGCCAAATCTCCCAGTTGCTACCCCAGCCCATCGTTATACCACTGTGATATTATCTGGATTAAATCTTCACAGCTTGCTTTCACATATTCTACAATTTCATAAAGCTTTGAGCCAGCTCTTTGGGTTGGAATTATGATGCCAAATTCAACTCCTGGGAACTTAAAGGTGGCTTTAAGCCTTTGCTCTGCAATCCCTGGATCAGCCCCAAGCAGTGACTTAGATCAGCCTCCCGGCCGCTCGGTGACATTCTGCCACCACTGTGCCCCGTGCCCCAGCTCCTCCACATCACAGCAGAGGGGGCTGCTTGGCAAAGCCACCTCCGTGAGAGCTGCACAACTTTGGAACTGCGTTTTGGTCTGTAACAGCTTGAATTTGGTGACCTTACAGCAGGCTGAAAGCACCATCTGTTTTGGAAGAAAAGACAGGCGAGTTCCCTGGCTGGTCAGCGCACAGGGATGGGTGTTCTGGCCATCAGGTGGGGAGCTGAGCTCTCAAGTTCCTGTCTGAACCTCAAATTTTATCTGTTCCACTACAGCATTGTCGTAGCAGTCGTTGCTCCTGTTTAATTCCAAAGGAATAAACCTTTATAGGTGTGAGGGCAGGTTGCAGCCAGGCTAAAGAAAACATTCATCAACGTGCAAACAAAAAACCAAATAAACAGTGTTAAACTACAGCTGAGAGAGGCCTGCCATACTTCTCACTGATATCCCTTCCATTTAAAGAAAACTCACATATCAATTAAACTCACCTGGTAATTAAAAGCTTGTCTGGAAAATGCCTAGCTATTTGGAAGCAAAAGAAAGTGTAAAAAACTATCTGAATGCTGGAGCTTTGAATTTTAATTACTTACTCCCAGGTTTGTTCGTGATCCCTCAGGTGTTGGCTGGGCAACAGCAAAGAACTGGAAAAGAAAAGAAACAAAATTATTTTGTAATTCCTGCTGTGGGGAAGAAAATGTATTGAGAAGGCTTCTAATTTTCTCTTCTTATCTTGTTTAGATTTACTCTTTATTAATGTACTTATAAGGGAGTATCTGCACAAAAAGAAAAAGATTCTGGAAGATTACAGGCAAGTACAGTGAATAATTGTTCTCTAGATTTGATATCTTTTTTTTTTTAATAATATGAGCATTCCTATTGTGTTTGCCTCACAATGGAGAATACAATTATAAATGAGAATAATGCTCATAAATTTGGAATAAAAGCTACAGTTTATCTCAGATCATCGATTATATATATGTATTAAATGTGATGTGCTGTTTATTTTACATGCATCTAAACAGAAAAGACATTAGCAGTTTTAATAAAAAACTTGGGCACTCATAGGAATTGGATTCCTCTCTCTAGGTACCCACATAATAATAGCTGGGGTTTTGACCATTTTCTCTCCTTTGTCCATTTTTGTAGAAAAATGATCTTGGTTAACAGAGCAGAATACTTCATCTAAGGAAAGAGAGTCTGTAAACTAAACCTGGAGGGAAGGGAGAGTTTTTCTGCTTTTCCTCATTAAAATAATTCCCCCCCTCCAAAGTCACAATATTTTAATAACATGAATTTTTTTAGTGCCCCTTTATTAAGGATCAATATCTGAGATTCTGATTTGGATCAGCAATTTTTCTGGAAAATTAGGAAATATAATTTCGACATTTTACAGAGGAACTTAGGGATTTCATGATGAAATTTTTCATGATGAATCTTTAGAGGTGCAAAATTTGGCCATCTGTGTCAGGTTAAGATTTACATGAGTTCTCCAACAACTGGGATGACTTCCATTTTTTTTCTCACACACACAGAGCATACTAACACCTTTTTAAAAGGTCCAGGTAACAGTTAAACTACTGAATGGATTTGCAGGCAACTAGACGACAATAGAAAATTAAACTGAAGTACCTCTGCTCATGTTAAGTAAGTTTTCTTCCTCAACACACTTAAGAGTTTCAAATTGAAAAAAAAAAAAAGTCAAAAAGAACATTAAATGGTAAGCAGTTTACATGCTATGTATATAAGCCAAATCCATATTTAGGGAGTGAAAATACTAAGCAGACACTGAGCACGTGTGAGTGCAACAACTCGAGTCTGGTGCAGGCTGTAAGACAGTTAAAGAATCCAAGTGCATTTGGGGGACTCCTAACGTTAAAGAGCCAAGATTTCTCTTGCATTAAGTTCATGATGATGAAGGTTTCCTCATCAAATGAACAGGACTTCATGAGCTGTGACTGCACAAGGCATTTCTGGCTATTACACTCAGCTGAGTGCTGCTGCTTTAGCAATATGTGCTCAGTTATGTATTCGAGCAGAGGCTTTTGCTCACTGCCTTCAGCTAAAAACTCTGAATATTGTGCAAGTCAGGAATTTTAGTAGCCTTGAATGAATTAAAATGTGGAAGTATGTTAGGGGTGGATGCAGAATAAACTATGGGAAATTCAGTCACAGTTTAGGAAAGAAAGGAAAGGTAAAAAACCTGAAAAGCAAGCAGGTATCTATCATCTTTTTTTTTTCTTTTGTAGCTGAATGTCTTTCAAAAGGAGACAGCCCATTGTTTACTGAAGTTTTCTGGGGGACAGATTCTTGTAAGCAGAATCTTATTTACGAATTGAAACACATTGCACTAGGAGAGGCATGATACATTCAGAGACCCAGCCTACAGTCAGTAAGACATTTTGTGAATCTGTGATTTATAAAAGAATGCCCCATGAAGATTCAAACTCCAGCAGGTCTTTTGTAGGTGTGGTGGTGCATCCCCACCCCTCCCTTTTGAGGGACATTAAAACCCTCATTTGTGAGAGAAGGCAACTTGCAAACATGACTCAAAATATTAATACACATTCTTTCTGGAGGAATGAGAATCTGAAAAAAGGACAACCCTATGTGCAGCCAAAAGAGAACAGAGCTACCAAAGTGACTCCAAGATGATGAAAATGCCTTTTAGAACACTTTATGTCCAAACAGCACATCTGTTATTCTCTGCATTCAAAGTGTCTCTAAAAGTTGGGTTGTTTTAGAAGAGCAAGAAGTTTTTATTCATACATTCATGCTTGATTTTCGTTATTCTTACTTGTTGCCATCCAAAATGGACTCTGATATTTTTTTGCATGCTGCTGTTAATTTCTGCTGCTTGGGGAGTGACTCTTCCTTTATGATAACTATCAACAGCTACTTCTCAACAGTTGTGAAACAGAATCCTATACAAAAATGGCAAACCATATTAAACTTCTCTGTGGTCCTTGATGGTCTGCCAGCTTGTCTCATCCATTTCCACTTCCAGCTATGTGCCCTGGTTAATAAATAAAGAGTTCCTGTAAAACTCCTCTTTTCTCCTGCTGTCTAAACCCTCTATGCTGTCTGAAGAAATCCATTTTATATTTCAGTCAGGATCTCTACTCTTAAGAGAACATTAGAAGTGTCTTAGGTCTAAAATTTATAAATGAAGCAAAACTTTTTGCTAGCGACGCTTTTGGCAAAATATTTTTTTCCCATGTATTGCACAGTCTGTTATCATCATGATCAGCACAGATTTTGTGAGTCCCAACAGCCTGGTCTCTTATGAGTGAGAAATTTCACTTCTCCAAATGAAGTGAAGGATAATGCCTGGGATTTAGCATGGAAATCATCCCCTCACTGCTGAGAGCTTTTCTGATCCTCTCCTTGGCCAATATGAAAAAAATACATCTGTCATTGTGCTTGGTAGTGCTGACATGTATCAGTTGAGAGAAGGACTACAGCTCCCAAAACATTTTCAAAAGTTGCCACTAAACTTTATGATTGCTGAAATTAAAAAAAAAAAAAGAAAAAAGAAAAAAAAAATTAGCCACTGCCACCTTGATCTGCATCTGTACTTCTGCAAGGTATCATTAACCAATTCCTTTTAAAATAAAAACTGACTGGGATTTACTGTTATATTTAATATTAGTTAACATTACCTCTAAAAATCGCATTGAATATATTTTAGGCAGATAAACTGTTGGTTTAATTTCTACATTATCTGCTTTCCCACATTTCTGTATGGTGCAGAGGAGGGAAGTGCAGGGCTCCTCCCTCAGGACAGACCTGCCTAGGCTTGGTTTAGTGGTAGTACAGCACTCCCCAGCTGATCACAGGTAGTGTGGGATAATTTCCCAGCATATTTCACACCCAAAAGAGTGTGGGATGGCATCAAAACCTGCACTCTCCAGCACTGTGCAAGGCAGCTCTTTGTCAAATCTGACGTTTTCTCCAACCCTGCTAATGAGAGGGGTAAGCAGATTCAGAGCAGGAGCCACTCTTCAGGCTTGCATGGGAGGTGCCTCTCCTGTTGGATGAGCCCTGCCAGGATTGGCAGCCAGAGCACATTTTTTCCTACAGGCACAATGACCTTTCAGCAGTTTGTAAATCCCCAGTCTAAACCAAAATATTATGGTGACGCCTTTTGCTAATTTCAAGGGTTTATAAATGAGGGTGGCATCTCTTGTAGGCAGAAAAGAAAGCACAGAGCAATATGTCAGGGAAGGACCTGAGCAGTGCAACAATCATACAACAAAAGTCAGGGCTGAGTGATTTCCACACAAATAAAACAGAGGTGCCACAGGCAAAGAGCTCCAGACTCAGAGTCAGAGTGAGCCGTGAGCACTGCTGCAGCCCCAGGCCACCCGGGGAGCAGGGCTGGGACACTCACAGGTGCTGGGATACACTCACAGGGGNCCCAGCTTTGCCTTTACAAACAGTGACTCCCCAGGAACACAAAATTTAAAGCATCAAAGCGACCCCCACTCCCCTTTCACAATCTAAACAGCTCAAGTTAGGAACTTTCACTTCACAGGGAAACACCAAAGCTCTTCTCTTCTCTTTAGTTTGCAACTTCCTAGAAGAGAAAGAGGAAATGGGGAAGATGCAACGTTTGTAAGCTGTGATTTGCATGCCCGTGGTTTCACATTGCCTCACAGAACAGCACAGAGGTCTGAGAGCTGAGCACAGCTTGCCTGGTGATGCACACAGCTGATGCACGGGGCTGGAGCTTGCATGAGAAAGAGGAGAAATGCAGCTCTCAGTCTTGCAGTTGGAGTGTTGTGCCACAGGATGAAAGGAAACTTCTTTTTTAAGGTAGGAAAGCCAGCTATTGCAACAAGGCTGGCTTCTGGTTTTTCACACCAAAGCTGCTGCTTCTTGAAAGCAACTCATTAGTAAAGCACTTCTGTATCTCAGCTACAAATCAAGATTGATAATTCCAAGTCTAATTAACCTTTGATATGTTTGTAGTTCAGCTATCACCTTATTTACCCAGAGTTTGTCCAGTCTAACCTTCTGTCCTCCTGTTCTATCTCTTCACATTATGTCAAATTAAACATTCCATTTTAGTGGGATTCCAATATTCAGTTAGGGCGACAGCCTCTGGAATCTAAAATATTAATCAGCATTTTTGAAATAGCGTAGAGTATATTTGAAAATTGGTGAGCCAGCTGAATAATGAATCCAAGTAACAGAATTTCAGATTTTGAGATTTTTGAAGTTTAGTAAGAGCAAATGGAAGATTTTCAGAAGGACTAAGCACCCAAGGTGTTTCCCATCTGGAATTTCTCTCCAGACATTCAAAAGTGGTCAATATTTTACATAACGAGGATATTTGAAAGTGTAATTCAATTCAGTATTTAAATGGTGAACAAACTTTCAAAACATTCAAAACACTTCAAACTTTCAAAACCATTGCCCTGCTGTCTCTAGTTCACAATGTGCTGGTGCCTTAGGTTAATGATAATTAGAGCTGAAACCCCTGAAATGATCACTGAGCATCCTTCACGAGCCCTAAATTCACAGAGACAATAACCTCCCCTCCTCCGTGCACTCTGAATTTTCCACGTGGAACGTTGCTGTTGTTTCAGCTGCTCTGTAATCTCTCTCTGAGCCAGGATGCCACGCAAGGATTGTAATCCTCTGCTGTTGTACAGGGTAACCAGAGTTTTTTGACATTTAAAGTATCTAGCGGCATGACAAGACGTTGCATTTGCATTTACATAACTTGTGCCAGGGAGACTCGATGAGTGACAAACCATCAACAGCAAAAGCTGCAGCTTTGCCTGTGGCTTTCCCATCAAGCATGGCTGTGTATGAAAATGTTGCAGTGCTGAAGAGAAGCGGCCTGGCCAGCACAGCATCTGTTTTATAGATACTCCTCTGGAAAAGAGAATTCATCCTTTAAAAGGTACAGCAAAGGAGAAAACTACTGATTGGATTTATTTGAAACCTCCTTGTACTGGCAACCCATTGAGGGAGAAAGAAGTTTCCTTTGCAATACCATATTTGACATCAACTCCTCTGTGTGAGAATTGTCTTCCCCGTCCATCCCTGGCTATCTGCAGTGGGATCTCCTGAGGTTAAACCTGGGAAAGGTTTGTCAGAGTTTCCTCTCCCACCGGTGCCTCCCCCCTCGGCTGAAGCAGCAGCTGAACTGTACAACCAGACCTATGGCTAGTGAGGATTAATGTCACAGAAAAGTAAAACATGGATTGGTTTTCATGTGACTGATAGTGCATATATTCCTCAGAATCACAGCAGAGTCCAGAGGGACATTTCATGCAGTTCAAACAAGCAACTCATGCAAACCATCTGCAGCTTAAGCACATGACAGACCCAGAGGTGATTTCAGAGTTGCCAGTGAAACAAACTCCCATTCCTCCCAGAGAGACAAATACTGCTGCAAAACAATGCTGAGCGTTTCACACCTTGGCGTGAGCCTTGTGAGAGCTGACCAAAAGAAAAGGAGAATAAAGCAGCAAAGAAAAGAAGAGCTAAAAAAGAAACTAAATTAAACTTTAAGAAGCCCCTGAAGCTAGAAGATAATGCACAAAGTAAAATCACTCCTTGTTGCATAACACCCTGCTTTCTCTCCAGCCTAGTAGGGTTATGAACTGTACAACACCAAATTTAGCATTTTTTTTTACGTAAATGCTAAGACAGTTGTACAATGCAGGATGAAAACTGAATGTGCAAAGAGGTATTGAATTCCTCTGCTGAAGGTTTGTTTGCTTGTTTTCCCTATGATGTTAATTTAAAAAAAAAAAAAAATTGCTGATGGATCCAAACTGGTATAACAGGGAACAATCATAGTACCCCTTAGGTTGGAAAAGACCTTTAAGATCACCAAGTGCAAATGTTAACCCAGCACTGCCAGGGCCATCACTAAACCCTGCCCCTGCTTGGCTGACATGACCTAAGATGATGCCCCACAAGACGACTTCTGAGTTTAAAGAAGGAAAAGCTCCCCTGACAGGCTTTATCAGTTTCAGTGACTCATATATTACCCTAACTTGCTTCTGAACCTCCCTTTAGGAATTACTCCATTTTCTCTGTCTGCAAATTCTGATAGAGTGAGTGGTAGCAGGCCTGGAAAGTGCCTTTTAATAGTGAACACCTCAGCCAGCTGCTTTTACTTTGTGAAGAGAATTCTTTAGCAAAGCAATACAATATACTTCCTTCCTTCTTGGAAGTCTCTGTGTTCTCAGTTGCTATTTCAAATTAACCTAGATATGGAGATTAAACAACCATTTGGGAAAAAGTGCTAATCAGAGGGAAATAACACTGTCTAGTGTTTCTCAGCCAGAGTGGCTTTGGTGGGGATTAAGTCTGTAGCACAGAAAACAGAGATGACTCTCAGAAATAAGAAATGAAACCATCTATTTTCTGTGACCTCCCACAACAAACAAGGCTTGAGCACAGCAGCTGTGAGAATCCCCTGCATATGCTGGCTGATGGCAATGCAGGGTGAGTTGATTTCAGGCCGGCTCCCCTGCGAATGACTGCAAAGCTGGCTTATTCATCCTGTGGCCCCATTCCAGGGCCAAGCTTTATCTCCCCAGCCTCCCAATCCTCTGTGCACACAGCTCTCCACAGGAAGTCCCAAATAAAATTCTCTCCATCGCTGCAGAGCTGAGTGCTGAGGGCTGGCTGGTGCAACCAGCATCCTTTTCCCACTCCTTGCTGAGCCTGGGGGCCTCATGGAGTGGGGATCTTTGGTGTTCCAGGGACTGAGTGCTCCTGAAGATGGACTTCTTGTCCTCCAGAAGTCTGAGGGCAAGTCTGTGCTGTTAAAATTGTCTGTATAGCCAAAGGAAACAGACTTCACAGCCAAATAGAAATAGGAATGAAAACAAAAACAACAACAACAACAAAAAACAACAACACACACAAAAAAAAACCCACCCCAAAAAAACAACAAAAAACCCCAACCAACCAAACCCAAAAAAACCCCACCAAACAAACAAACAAACAAACAAAATCATCCTAGCCTCTAGAAGCTGTCACCAATTTTAGGAAACCACAGTGATCCTAAATGTCAGAAAGTTTGAATCTGTGATCCCACGCAGTCAGAGAGAGCAGAGGGTCAGGCAACACCTTCTCCAAATTTCAGCCATCAGCAGGTAATGCAGAGAGGTCTCTCAGCCTCCCTGTTATAGCTGATGGACTCTTCCTTATCAAAAAAGAGATTCCTGCCCCACCTGACATTTTTGGTGAGCCCTGGTGTGCCTCAGCCACGATGGGATTGGGTCATAGAAAGCTCAGCTTTCCTAAATAATAACAACTCCCCCATTGAATGAGGCAAATGTCTCCTTGCATGGCTCCCTTGATTCCTGTGGTACTGACAAGAAAGGCTCATAGCAATATTAAGCCAGTTTATTTTACAGGGTTTTAGATTTTATTCCGTAAAACTCTGTTTTTCAAGAGAGTAGATGAATAATCAAAGTAGAAATAAGGAGACAAATCAGCAAACGCAGTAATTTCTATGTGTAAAATAGTTTCAAATCAGAAATTGGAGTTATATTTATACTAATGACAGCCCTAACATCCTAACAGGCTCCAATTTTTGCATAAAAATGATACATTTTAAAATCTCTAAAACCTTGACGGGGATTTTATACTCTGTTTATGTTAAACCAAAAAAAAAAAAAGTGAACTTAAAGCAATCATGTAAATTGAATGATAATAAGAGTTCTTTTATATTTTTAGACTACTTCAAATGAATAATTTAAAAGGCATCCAGCAAAATATTTTATTAACATAAAGTTAATGGTATATTTTTATAGTATCTGATTTTCAAAAATTTGTACTGAGGCATTATCATAATCAGCTCATGTCAGTAGCATGCCATTTCACATGCTTTTATTTTCCACTAATGTACTCCCTGGCACAGACACGAAGCCTCAACCTTATTCCTCAGCTATCACTACTGCCTTTATTAAAATACTTGGAATTTGTTCTCTTCTGCACAAATGTAAAATGAAGAGGGCCCTGCTCTGTGAACTGAAATCTCTGTTAGGATGGATCCCAGTGACAAATTCTAGGGCCCAGCATGTTCCAGCACTCTCAAAGAGAAAGGAAATAAAAAGGATCAGCCGGGGGGTGTGACACAAACTGGTATTATGTTGTGAAACCAAGACAATTACAGAATGTTAGAGGATTCCTTGGCTAGAAAAAGAAAAAACAAAAACAAAAAAAACCAACAAAACAATTTACTCAGTGCCAGCTTAAGGACAGGGGAAATGATCTCAGAAGCATAACATTTGAGTTCTAATTCCAAGCATAATTTCTTTCAAAACAACCACTTGCTATGTGGCAGGTCTGAGTTTGTAAAACCCCACAAAGCCCACCTTGAAACTTCATTAAAATGCACAAATTCTATACCACATTCCATTTCTTTTTAAAGAATCATTTCATACAACTTATTCAAATCTTTTTTTTTTTTCCAGAAAAATAGAAGTGCTCTTTTTATATCTTCCATCATCCCAAGTAAAGGGATGGCAGAAATATTGTTCTAATCAGACAACTCTCATCAATAATCAATGGGGACCTTTTTTAAAAATCTGATTGCTCTTTCTAACGTGCATTGCTTTATCACCTATTCCAAAAGAATTGTTTCTCATGAATTCTGATATAAATATCCCCCCATTTAGTGGGAAGGAGCATTGCCATTGGCTGTGCTGGGAAGAACTAGAGAGAGCTGAAGGCAGTAATGAGCAGAAGGAAAGACCAAGCAATCGCAGACTCAGGGCTGTGGAAACAAACTTGGCATCTTTAATTACCCTTATCAAAGGCCCCCATACTTTGATAAGATACTGTGTAAAAATGCTGTAACATTTGAGAATAGTTTGAATTAAAAATTCCAATTGATGGTTTGTCAAAACAAAATATAAAAAGGCTATGAGGGTAAATATGCAGCCTCATGAGTCTTCTTCAGTATTTCAGTGTCTTAATAATCACCAGTAAACATTTGAAGCCCCCAAAAATGTTCAAATGATTAATTTAAAAAAGAAACAAAGCAGGGAGATTTTTCCAATGTGGAGTCCTACGACAGACTTCAAAGATTCCTTGAAAAGAGAACACTTTGTGATGGAAATATTTGTCCTCGGGGGTTTCCTACCACCATTTGAAATTTTGGATGCTTTTCCCAGAATGCTGTGCCCATTCTATTACCATCTTCTCTACAGCAGCAAGAAAATTATTAAAATACGAGAGGATGAAGAAAACCCACAAAGTTGCTGGGTCTCACAAGTTTTGAATTAGGGGAATACATGATGGTTTTTTCACTCCAATGAAAAACAAAAAAAACCACAACACTTTGTAAAGAAAACATCATAAAGTTTAAGGCAGTAAACTCTTCTGATGCTATGGGTTGTTTTTGATTGTTTGTCTTTAAATTGTGAATGACACAATAAAGATTTTTTTTAAAAAGAATCTTATTTATTAAACACTCCTAGATGTACACCAGAGCTCCTCTTGGAGTTCCACATTTCTGGCAGTGAAATTCATCCTGTGCAGTCTTAGTTCAAAACCTAAACATTACTTGAAACACCCACTTAGGTTCTGAAATCTCAGAGGACTCTGCTCTGCAGTAACTGCTGTTTCCTAAATATGCATCTTGTGTTGGTTTGTATGTGCACCCTTTTTACTGGAAAACATGTCTACAAGACTGTAAAAAATTCAAAATACCCCACAGATATCACTTGGTTCTATCACTCCCCTTACAGAGAACAAAAATGAAAATCCTAAAATAATATACAAAACCCTTCAAAACAAACCCTCAGAATCTTGTTCTGATGTTATTTAGATAGTAAACAGAACAGTTAATGGAATTCATCACTAGAACCTACTCCAATTCCAATTCAGATTATCCAAAAATTTCCAGTAATTCATAAATAAGAGGAAAATTAAACACAATGAAATATCTCTTATTTCTAAAGCTGAGAATTTTCCTATTAAAGTCATGCCAGAATCTTTCTTTCTTTTTCTACACCAATGACATTACAATTGATGTTACATTAGCATCAATTAATCACTGGGAAAAAGAAAAAAATGACCAAGTGAATTTTTACATTCTCATTTCCTAAAATGTTTAAACCCAGACTGAATGGATTTCCAAAATACACTATCCATAAAAAAAAAAAAAAAAAAACCAAAACAAAACAAAACAAAAACCAATTAATTTTCCTTCTACAGGAATAATTAGATAAAGACCTACTCTGTGCAAAGATGCAGAAATCAGATTCCATGACCTTTCTGACATAAAATCACATCTCCAACTCCATCCAACTGATGAACAAAGAGTCCAGAAGAGTGGAACCCAGAGAGAGTCTCATCCATCACCCTCCTCTGCCCTGTGGAGGTTCTGGTGTTAATTTGTGACCCACAGAGCAGAGAATGTGCTGTGGGAGGACTCTGTCAGCTGGGTGAATAAACTGCCAGGAAAAGCTGCTATTCAGCTGTGCAAAAGGAGAGCTCTTTAATGTGTTGCAGAGGTGACTAACTGGGAACATTCAAAAATCATGTAGGCATGAAAAAAACCCAAATGATGTCAGGTAATTTTTTATTTTTTTATTTTTTTTTTTTAGATATTAAGATGGAAATTTCACAAATCAAGCTTGTACTCAAAACTGGGCTGTGGTGATGATCAACATCCATGCTGAGGGAGAAAAATTTCATCCCTTAGTAGGAAATTGCTGAAAATTCGACTCCATAGAGAAACAGAACATTTTGATTTTCCTGCTACNAAAATTTCCAGTAATTCATAAATAAGAGGAAAATTAAACACAATGAAATATCTCTTATTTCTAAAGCTGAGAATTTTCCTATTAAAGTCATGCCAGAATCTTTCTTTCTTTTTCTACACCAATGACATTACAATTGATGTTACATTAGCATCAATTAATCACTGGGAAAAAGAAANTTTTTTTTTTTTAGATATTAAGATGGAAATTTCACAAATCAAGTTTTGTACTCAAAACTGGGCTGCGGTGATGATCAACATCCATGCTGAGGGAGAAAAATTTCATCCCTTAGTAGGAAATTGCTGAAAATTCGACTCCATAGAGAAACAGAACATTTTGATTTTCCTGCTACAAAATGTCAATGTATAAAAAAAAATTTAGAAGAGAGAGGTTTGCTGTAAGGGTTGGTTGAATGGCCAAAAACCCCCTCTCTATACCCACTAACTGTGCCTCTACTTTGTAAAAGCATTAATTACTAGGAGCATATCAACATTTTCCTGCAGTTCTACTCTCCTTACATTTGTGACAGTGACAGCACCTTCACAATAAATATTGAGGTCTCATGCCATTAAAATGTACTCAAATCACCTAATGGGAAATGAAAATCACTAAAGCTGTATCTAGCTATTGACACAGTGTACTGTTGACACTTCTTTTAAGAGGACTTGTTTTATTTGTAATAACAACCCCTCTCTGGAAATCAAGGATGTGGGATGTCTCCTTTCAGCTGAGAGATTCTCTAACACTGCCCCTTCTGGCTTCACCAGCTAAAGATAATCTAGGAATTCTAATTCCTGAAGGAAAAAGAAAAGAATTGCTCAAATAAATAAGCCTGGCCTTTGGGCAGTTTGCTGTTTCCTTTGCCCCCTTCTCCATGAATGGAGAACAATCAGGATTAGTATCTCCTCTGGAAGTTCTGGGAACTGACCAAATCAGACACTGCTGAAGCTTCCTGAAAATGTCTTTTTAAGACTGGCTCAAGGCTCTCCACCCATAACTGGAAGTAAAGCCTTGATAATCTAGAGGAAAATTATTTTTAAATCATTATGCCCTCTTGTTTAGGATCGGGAGTTAAAACCAGAAATGCATTTCTCCTTTTTTTTCCTTTCCTCCTGACAGGACAAGACCCTCACTGGAAGTGATTGTGAGAGACATTTCTAAATAATCAGCCAAAATGTTGTTTTGGAGTGTGGAGACCAGATTTTGTAAATCAACTGGAAGAGCTTATTAGAGACAGAAAGCTCCATGTCAGGTCTCCAGAGGAGAGACACACAGAGGTGGATGGAAATGGTTTGGTGGCCTCAGTTCTCTACTGTTTAATGCAGGCAGGAAACAGGATCCACAGCTTTCTGTGGCCTCCATGCTGTGGTTATTTTCTGCTGAATAGCAGAGAAATAAAAGCTTTTATATGTATTTTTGGAAGTAGAATTCTTACAGGGGTGAAATAACTGTAATCAAGAGCAAGCTGAATATGGAGTGTAGGAGGATAGGAAAGCTTTTCAGGGCTAGAGGGTCCTGCAGAAGACAAGAAAGTCTGAAGCAAAGATAATATTTTAAACTGAGCTTCACAAGAAACTTTCAGATTTATAGAAGTGCCTTTGGGGTCAATGTGAGAACACTTCTTGTAGGATGGCTACATGGATATTTCAGGGGTGTTCTCAGCCATTAGTGGGTTTGTACAACCTTCTATGATTGTCTCATTTGAATTAGAAAGCCATGAGCACTCAGGATCATTCCACATTGCACCTGCACCTACACAGAGAAATAATTCCTTATTGCTTTGTGCCAAGATGGAAAAAATGTTGGTGGCCCAGATCAAGAATGTGTCATGTACTTGAGGAAGTGATTAAAACCATAAAAAAATAGCCAGCAGAGAGCCAGTCAGATAGCCAGGACATATCTGAATGCTAAAATTCACATCTGTTTCCTCCTCTCATCCAAATATGATGATTGGATTCAGAATTTTGGCTTGGTCTCATAAATAAAAATCAATTAAGAAGTAAAAATGATGAAGAAACGGTGAGCACACACATTTATATACCACAGTAGGTTTTGTACTATTCCTCTACTCCAGCAAACTGTAAACAACTCTTCAAAAATCCTTTGCCCACATTGTCAGTACGATTTCTCCTTTTGTTATAAGTGCACACATAAATACTCTTTGTCTAGGGTGTGCTTGCAGCAGTGAGGACTCACCACTGCTGCTGAGGAGACTCAACACAGCCACACTCAAGCAACCTGCTGAGGATTTCATCCTTTGTGTTTCCAGCGCTCTCTCACGACTCAAATTCCTGCCTCTACATTGTTTTTTAAACAATGGCTTTTCTTTTTTTTCCCCCCAGATTGAAATACAATGCTCTGCTTTTGTAGCAAGAATTAGTTGGGGAATAATAGCAACACTGCACAAAAGGAGAACAAAGTGCTCGGATATTTCCCTGTATGTTTTGTTTTCATCCATCCACACCATCCAGGAAAACACAACTCTGTGCACACACACACACACACACAAACACTCTCTAGAGGAAATTAGTACAGAATACAAATGCACTGCATTAATATGTGAGTTTTGATCACAGTGTCAGCTGTACCCTTTTCTCCTTAGCACTTAACTTCTCTTCACTTCTCAAGCTGAGACTTGCCATTGAGTAATATTTATCTGGACATCAACAGCAATTTCTCTGTCTTGCCTTGTGTTATTATTCAACTCAACAACTATAATCTATACAAAAATAATGCTTCGTCTGTTGATTATAGTCCCAGGAAGAATTGCAGGAAAAAAAAAAGAAGAAAAAAAAAAGACCAAACTGTTAAAAGTTTAGCAAAAGAACAACTGCAGCATACTGAAATCAAACCAGCCACATCCACCCATTGCAGGGATGAGGATAACTGTGCATTCCAACTGCAGCAATGTGTGCATGGGGTGAGAGATGCATAGCTTGACATGGGACCCAGAAGAGCTGCTGGCTTGTTTCTTTTCAATATTTCCTTGAACTTTTCCCTTTTAAACAAAAACAAACCCACAAACCCCCCCCAAAACAACGACAACAGAATTTTACAAAGGAAGAGGTTCCCACTGGTTGGACTGCTGGTTATGGTGGAACAATCCTGATGAATCAGATCTTCTGTATCCCCTTGCACTCTTTGCTTCTTTTCCCATAAAGAGCCTCATAGTTAAACTGAAAGATCTCTGGGACCTGAACAATCTTTTGTTCCTTGCCTGTGTGTACTGAATAATGCAGTGTCCTGATTTGTGACTGGGCTCCCAAGTGCTATGATGTAATACAAATAATGAATGAAAGCACTTAATTTTTAATTTAAAATAAAATTGACAAAAGTGATTACTAATTTTAGACTTATCAACCAGAAACAGCTGGGATCTCATTTTAGGAGATCCCGAGCATCTATGCTCTCAGATAATTCAAGTGCAGCTGGAGTGCTCAGATTGAGCACCCAATCTCCTCAGCCCCAAAATTAATTGAGGATTTTGAAAGTGCTGGCTCAAACATTAGCACATTTCGTTGATTATCCTTTTGAGGGGCCTGTTCTTTCTGCATTTGCCATGCAGGGCAAAGGGGCTCTCTGTTCTTGTCTTCTGTTTCAGTAATCCCTTTCTCTTTGACAGGACAGGTGCAAATTAAGTCTCACTTGAGGATGCCCAAAGAATCAAACAATCCATACCTCAAAATATAAATGCATTTCCATTCTCTGCTCACTTACTGGGCATCTTCCAATAATTTCCTCCAGCAAAGAGAGCTGGGACAGAGCTGCCTTGGATGCTGCTGGTGTTCTTGGATGGTCAACAAAGGGTGCTAATGGACATGGCAGCTGGCTTTCTCCCTCTTGAGGCTAAACATTTTCCCTGCACTAACTCCACACTTGACTGATCCAAAAGCTGACAGCTGTGAGTTTGTCCTGAAACCATGCTGCAGTAACTGCTGCCATTTCACAATATAACTCCACTTTCTCATGTGGATTTAGTGCCAAGTACACAGCAGTTTGTGAGCCACGCAGTACAGAAAAAAAGCTGAGAGAAACAAACACATTTCATTTCTGTCTACATTACCAGCACTTTTCCTTCTTTATTCTGAGCCTATGAGCTAAGGAAGAGTGTAAAATGAACCTGAGGCTTTTTAAAAGCTATGCCTGAAAAAAATCTGCTTTTGCATGAATGACAAATGGGTAGAATTACAGACTCTGATGGAGATTTAACTGGATTAGCTCTTAATACTATATTTTATATTATTATTCACGGGTGTACTCCCAGCCACTTACACTTGGAATGAATTGAGAAGTGTTCATAGAACAAAAACCTGGGGGATGCCTCTGAAAGGATGTGTGTATATTTGGTATCTAGCAGGAACTCAAAAGTTAAAGCAGTACTTTGCAATTTATGATTCTTGTTCCCTGCAATGTAAAGGTGGAAGTTTTACTTCTACTTTTTCAGGCCAATGAACTAAGGAAAGCAAAATAACTGAAATATGGAACCTGCCAGCAAATTCAGAGACAGGAAACCCAACACATGCTGGATGTACCTGCAATACAGTGCAGCAACAGTTGTTACTTCACAGCATTCCCTTGTATTTCTGTTTCCATTTAATTCTCACAGCCTGACGTATGACCAAACACTTCAGAGAAAAACCAGCAAATCTTTACTGATTATATCCCATTGAACCTTTAGAAAACTGGACAGTCCACCTGAGTTTTGGCAAGGAAATAAGTGTTGCAGAAGGCAAGGAGCTACTAGAGAATGATCCATTTTTTCTGAGTATTTTGGAAATGCTTGCATGTCTCACGAAATGTATCAACTTTTAGAGAAATCAATCAAACAGCCAAGTTATATTCTATGTGCAGCAATTAAACGGCGTATAAAATATTTTCAGAAGCTAAAATAACCAGCAGAAATTAATCAGAAATGCTAAGGACTCTCAGGAATTCCAGCACCTTTGGAAGCCAAGCTCTTTCTCACTTCTGTTTCTGCACATGACCCTGAAAGTCCAAGGTAACTGCAGGTGCCACACCTGACATTTCCAGCTCCTGATCTCAGCAGCCAATTCATTTTGAAAGCTAAAATTATTTTCTCTCTCAGAAGTTCTTATAATAGCTTATTTGTGAAAAATACCAGCGTGAATCGATTCCTTGAAGCCAAAACTCGGGGCTGATGAGAACACGCACGCGTTTATCACAACAATGCAGTGCTGGGAAAAGCAATATTACTGTAACAAATCTGGAAAAAAACAATGAGTGCTGGGAGAGGTGGAACACAGCCTGCTTCACCAATGCCAGAAAGATTTCACGCTGCAGGACAGCAGGAAATCCATTTTTTTCTGCCCTTTTTTTTTTTTTTTTTTCCTTTTCTCCCCCTTTCAGGAGGATCAAAACTCATTTAACTAACTTTGAAGGTTCTCATGCATTTCATAACTTACACGCCACATTTTTATTCTTCTAATAATTTACTTAATAATAAGGGAAAGGTGATTTTTAGGCTAGTGGGAGATTCCACAGTCTCAGTCCCCAATATCCAGGCTATCAGCAGAAGAGATCAAGCAGCAGTGCTGCCTTCTCCACTCTCTCACCAAAGTTCCTCAGCCTTGAAGATCTCAGCTGCAACAGAAACTGGGTTTTTCAGCCTCCCCAGCTCAGATGGTCTTTGTACTCCCTTCTGAGGGAGTCAAAGGGTGTTAATTATATCTCACTGTAGCCTGAGGCTTGGGATGCCAGCCTTTCCTATTAGCAATGAACTTTCCCATTGCTGCAAACCCTGCCAGCTTTAAAACAATGTTGACTAAGTAGAAATGCTCACATTTCTACCTGCCACTGTCACTGAGGCCCCTGGGCATTACTGCCCTGAGTGCATTTTCCCCTCAGGCTGGGATAAGGGGGGACAGCCCTGCTGTCCCTGTGGGGAGGATGGAGGGAACCCCTCGGAGCTGCTCCAGCTGGGCCAGGGGCTGTGAGGATGGGGCAGCAGAGCCTGGGGCTGTTCAGCACAAAAGCCACATCTCCACCTGCTCTCACTCCTCTGCTGATTCTGGGAAATTCTGGTATTGTGAAAATTGCTCTGAATATGAGCAAAGAGGGGTGAAAGGAGCTGAAAAATGTTTCAAGCAATTTCTGTGAAAGGAGATTATGTATTGATCACCCACCTTCAGTGCCAGGGGAACCGAGGCACTGCGGGTCCCAGTGAGCCCTGGATGAAGGTGCTGAGCTCCAGGGGTTCCTGGGCAGCCTCTGCAGACCCCAGCCAAGCCAAGCCCCTGGCTGCTGGCAGCAATCCCCACAAGGCCACCCCCAGCTCTCCAGAGCCTCCCCACACTCTGACACTATGGGAAAAGGCACAGGAGGCAAGAAGGGAGCTGGAACTGGGGACGTGCTCATTGTCCCACATGAGAATCCCAGAACCCACGTCTGGGAGCTCCTTTGAAGGGAAACCCGGGCCTCAGCTGTCAGCTTGCTGTTCCTTTCCTTTCCTTTTAAACCCATCTTTCCCCTCAACAGCTTTTCCATCTCTTCTGCTCTCTGTGTATTTAGCAAGCTGCTCAGGTTCCACTCCTTAACAATGCATCTTCTAAAAAAGTCATCCCTTAAGTAGCCATTCTTTCTCACTTGCACTGATTTAAAAGAAAAGAAAAACCCCTCTTCTCATCTCCTATTAAATTATCAATGTATCCATTCTATACTCAGTTTTGAGCGTAGAATTACAATTTGAAAATAAAAATGAAAATGCAACATGATGCAATGGTTATTCATCATTCACAACCACAACTTTTTCTGAGAACTGCCAATTGCTTATTACATAAAATTGTATATTTCAAGGACGTGAAAAGGGCTAAAGGGAACATAACATGTTTTTCTCTTTTCCTCCCTTCAGCAGCTCAGAGAAAGGGAGAAAAATCACAGTAAATATCTAGTCCTTCTGATACATTTTCATGAAGTAGTTTTGCTAGTGTGTTTAAAAACTAACCAACAGTGGGATTTGCTGTAAAGCTGAATTGGGAAATGGATGGTTCTTAAATGCTGAATAAGGAAAAAAATTAATTCTATCATTTCAGATCAAAATAGGGCACAGAATAAGGACAAGATTTTGAATTTAAATGAAAAGTTGTGACTGAAGCTGGTAAAATCATTGAATATACTGTTTGAGACTGTATTCCTTTTTCTGTTCACAACACATTTACAAGCAGACTACTTTATATGAATCAGATCACAATTAGTGGACCCTGGGTGAGAAGGTATCTCAGCATCAGAGTTGCTGATGAGTTATTCATTTCACTCTGCATTATTCATGATGTGCAATTGGTCAGCTAAAATCACTGTCTCACTTTTGTTCCTGGTGTAGACAAAACACTTCTGAAGTGAAGAACAGAAAATATGCCAACTCATGTCAGAATATCTTTGCCTCTATGTGGTTAGGGCCACTTTTATACAAAGAAAAAAAAAACCCCACCAAACAAACAAACAAAAAACCCCAACAAAACAGCTTAAAAATAGCCAATAAGACAAAGGGTGGAAGAGCCCTCTAAATTCAAATAGGTTTTTGGATCAGACAAATAGATCTGATAGACTGCTCTAGAAAATAAACATATTTTTGCTCCATAGGAAAGTAATGGGGGGAGAATCACACATAAATATCTCAAACTGAGAAGCAAACATCAGAAGGAGAATCAAGGGGTTTAGATGTGAATCTCCTGGTAGTATGGGACGTTAAAGATGCAGATTACTAAGTGTATGTCATTAACACTTCCTTCTTAATTGGCTCTCCCTCACATCCAGGCAAACATGGATGTGTAACTCAGTGTTCTGCTGCTGCAGTTCAGCCCTCCTTAGTGAGGATGGGTGTTAGACCTCCTTTCACATTTCTGTGGTACTTTTTTTGTACCATCACCAAAATATTTTAATTTTATATTACCAGTGAAAATGCCTGTTTAGTACTGAAAAAACAAGCCAGCATTTAAGCAGATCCATTTCCTCAGCAGTCACTTTAAAATGGATATTTTTTCACTGTATTGTTAAAACCAGCCTTGGTCAATCAAACACAGTTTCCTTGTTGCTGAGTCTTGATTGCTTCCATGACAACAATGCCATTTTATAGCAAGACTATCCTCATATATAATTAAGGACACTATATGCTTGTTTATGTTGAATTTAAAAGATAACTTGAAGAACTCATCATGTTTCTTCAGTTGTGATTTCTGAACAGTGCCATTAAATCATAAATATTCAAAATTAGAGTAACTTCATGCTCTGCTCTGTAATGGAGCTGTTTACAGAACTGCTGTTAAAGCTTTAGACTTTTCCATTTAGAAAGCATTTAAATGATTGCCATGTTATTTGGAACCCACAAGTCATGGAAATCAAAAAATAAACAAAAATAAAATAATACCCCTAAAACAAGCAAACAGAAACAACAATTATAAAAAAAAAATAAAAGAGGAAAAAACTACTCATTCACACATGCAAATAAAAACACAAGCTCATGCAAAAACCCATTTTCTCTGCCGTGGAAGTTTGATGTCAGTTCTGACTTCTTTGCTTTTGAGATTTTAGTTCATACTTAGAGTAGCAAATTTTTTTTTTTTGTACTTCAATACTGATGTGACAGTATCAAGGACTTTGACACAGAAGAATCTGAAGTTCAAAAGTAAAATCATTTAATGAATGCATAGCACATCCCTTCTTCATTATGCTGAACCCAGCCCTGGAGTTGGGCAATGCATACACTAATTCTCTATTAGAAATGTTATTCTACATTCCTCATTTGTAAAATAGCATTAAAAAA
>VWYO01005748.1:60203-76455 GCA_013400275.1 Rhadina sibilatrix | reverse complement strand
CCCTTCTCCTACAGGTATGACCAATTTCCACCAGGTTACTTATCCATTGCCTACAAAGTGACTCTCTTAAGCCATTTCAACTGACTCCCCTTTAATTTTCTGAAACAACTTCTGATTCCTGTTTTTGTAGAACAGGAAACAGGAACACTTAACTCATCTTTTTTATACCATTCCACAAAACCAAGCAGAGTTGCATTGTTTCTGTGAAGAGGATATAGGCAATCCAAAGTTCCTCACTCTTGCTGCAGGCTAAGGGCATGTACACAGGCAATTGCTGTTGGATCAGCTGATGTTCAATAACTTTTTAACACTCACACCACTGAGCTTCTCACATTCAGAAAAGCCCATTACAAAACTTGCAGTAATGCTTCCTGCTGATTAAAAAAAAAAAATAAATCCAGAAATACAAATAAGTTCTCAAGTGAATTTTTTTCTACTAGAGTCTGTGCTACTTTTTGTCTTCTGGTATAATAGATTACTTTAGCACTTTCTTCCCAGTGGTTCAACCTCTCTAGTTTAAAATCCTTCACAACCCTTATGCACATATTTTCTGATGGTTTATCATCTGGTAGTAACAGTTCTTTTATTGACAACTCAATCAATCAATGGCTCATCTTTACTGGCTGAAAACTGGTATTTGCTCAAGATATTTTGAAGTGAAGTTAGAAGCAGCAAAATCATTGGACTTCTCTGCAGCGTCCTTAACATAATGGTCTGGCAGGTTTTCTCCTTCACAGATCCACTGAGGCTTTGAATTCATTGCTGTTTGTGGTTACCTGATTACATTTCCCACCATTTCTTTCCTGCAGCATAGTCTGCTCCCTACAGGACCAGTTCAGTTTTCAGAAGGATGGTGGTCTGCTGCAAGCCACTTCCTCAGCTTTAATTTCTAAACCAGCCACACAAGATTTCATACGGCGTGCTTCGAAACAGCACAAGTTTGACTAAAGCTTTTCAAGAGGATGTCACTTGGAGCAGCTTGATCAAATGCTGAAAGTATCATCGTGCTGTGCTGGCCTCTTCCACCCTTCACCTCCTGCTCACCCCCACATAAGCCTGCATTTAGGGGCAAAGCTACACGGTGCAGTATGGGCAAGAAAGGTGGACGTGTAGGGCTGGAGCTCCTCAAGTTACATCACTCCCATGGAAGGGGGGGAAAAAAAAGGAAAAAGAAGAAAAGGAAATTCTCTTTCTGATCCTTGTTTTTTTTTGTGAAGATACAATCAGAAATATGATCCAAGAGTGCTGACTGAATGCTGTCTGCTCATGCCTTGAAATGTCTGGCAGCATGAGTTGTCACATGATTTTTACTCATTTTTACAGCAGGTCTTTCTCCTTTGATCTCGTAACAATAGACAATGGGATGCATCAAGTATGTTTCAAGCTCATTCCAGGCCCTCAATCATAATACAACAAGGATTTTGATTTTTAATTCTTTTTAACAACTTACAACTTTTTCTATAGTATACTGTCAACACCCTGTCTACCTGATCTGGACCTTTTTGGATGGCTGGACCAGAAACACAGGAAGGTATTTTTCCTACCCTGCTTCCAGTCTCTAGCAGTGCCCACTGTATTTTATCTGGGCCACATCCCTATAGCTAGACTTCAGCCTAAAATCCCTGGGCAAATATGCTGTGCATGCTTCAGCATTTTGCTCGACATCCCTGCCCTGTAAAGCAGCACACCAATGTCTCAGTGGCTGTTTTACACAAGTCCACAAGGAAAGCCGTGTCTGAGAAGAGAACAGCCCTAATGGAATGACCTTTACTGGGACTTGACACCTGCTACCTTGTAAGCTTCCTATACACACAGCTTGATCCACCTGGAGGCTTTTTTTTTTCTTGATGGAAGGTGATAAAAAAGCTGTTAGATTGTAAGCTCTGTCTTAGATTCAAAGCATGTAGGCTCCTTGATATTCTGAAGCTCAGGGCACACAGAAGGGAAAAATATTTCTTAGTTCAGGTGAAATTCTCAAGTTGCTTATTAGGAATGAACCCTGGTCTAAGAAACACTTTATTGGTATGAGAGTAAAGAAAAGGTTTCCTGATAGGAAGAAGGGGCCCAGTTCCACAGTACTACAGACAAGATAATGTAATAGTGATCATAAAGCTTTCCTCAGCAGACAAAAAAAGAAAAAAAGTAGCCCAACTCTAGAAATTTACAATCCACAGAGGGTCTAGCAGATTGTATTCTGGACACCTTAAAGGTGAATGCTCTAAAGCATGCATCAATCTGCAGCGATGAAAACCTGTCCCCCTCTGATTATAAATAATTCCCTCTTTCTTTGAGACAACAAAGGTCTAAATCAAAAAAGTTCTATCAGTGTGATTTTTAGCATGGTAGAAAAGGAGGGAAAACAGGGTAAAAGACAGGCCCCACTGCAGCAGTGTCCTGGCACAGCTGGCAGGAGAAGCCAGTACACAAAAGCCTCAGAATTGGAACAGAAGAGGGGTTGTTTGGCAGTTAGCTTTTAAAACTTAAAGAACAAAAAGAAAACAGGACACAAACAAAGCATCTAAACAATTCCCCCCCCACCCAAAGAAACGACCTTCTTAAACAGATGATCTCCCTGAACAGAAATGATCTATCACCAAGTGCTCAAACCGTAGGGGACAGCAGAATAAAAACGCAGCGGTGGCTGGAGCTGAACTCCTGTTCTTCAGGTCACTACTTCTCACTCTCTTCTCCCACTGTGCCAAGCACCATCTCCCTCAGGGAAACAAACCCTTGGAGCTCATCTTCCCTCCTGCCTGAGCCAAGGTGCATCGAAGCCACCAGCTCTGGCCTTATGCAACCTGGAAAAGGAAATGGTGCAGACCTGTTATTGCACACCACGAGAGAAAGCTCGGATAAGCTCTCTTCAGCTGAAAGCTGTTCCTAGCAGAGGTTCCAATTTCGTACTCCCCTGGGCACTGTTTCTAGGATTTTTATTTTCTCTGCAGGCTAATGTTGAGAATCTTCCATCAACCTGGAATCCTCAAACACTTTGTCCTTCTGCAGCTGGCCCAGGTGACTAACTTACTCTTAGTTTTAAAGCCCCCCACACAAAAAGTGCAGTGTGGAAAAAATTATATGGAGACCACGGTTTAATAAATACTGTGAAACAGAAGGAAGCTTTTATTTTTGGATTTCATCTCTTTTAAGGTGGCTGACATGCCTGTTGATGGCTTTAGTCACTTAGATCCTGCCTGTGAGATCGGGGTTTGTGTTTGCTATACCCCACCTGTGTCATACGTGCCGGGCTCTAAATGCAGCAGTAGCTAACCTTTATCTGATGGGTTTTATAATATAGGCCATTTATATGAAGTGAGTGGAACATTGATCCTCCTGTTCAAGTTTCCTGAGATTATTCAGTATTAGCATTGCTGAGATTAGTCACACCTTGGCTGCTGCTCATGTAGATCGTTTGATACAGAATATTTCCCACTATACACAAAGCAGCTCTGTAGGAAAACCCAATTCAATCAATTTGAGCAGCCCTTCTTGTGCTACATTGGTATATTATGTATTGGACAGATAAAGTTGTGATTCCATCTAATATATTCTTTGGCTGGTTTGACTGATGTGCTGAATGAATGGAGATACCTAATGCTATCCAGTCTTGCTGCTGAAAGATAATGGCATCATTATTTGAAAACAGACCAAAAAAGGGAATGGGGGGAGGAAAGGGTTTAACCTCTGCTTCCCCCATCTGTAGCAAACGTGGACAGTGTGGGAAGGGAGAAAATCAGGCAGAGGAGGCTTCTGACAGCAAGCTGAAGAAAACTGGAAACTGAGGATGACAGAAAGCTCTAAATACTGATGCAATGCCAGCTGCTGCAGAAATTGAGGTGTGCCAGCCTCGTTTTCAAGAGGCGCTCTGCAAACCGCAAAACACTTTTAGATGAGCGAACTACCTGAGCCCCAGGCTTTTGCATTCTTTTCCCAATTTTTGTAATTATTGGTTGGGATGGTAGAAGCACCTGTAATCCTCCTGAGAGGGCCACCACGTCCCTGTAGCTGTTTGCACCAACTGGCACAGGCGAGCACTTGCAGCTTCTGCTGCGGCCGCTCTCTAGTGATTGCTCCACAACCTCAGGCCCGTCAGATTTTAAAAATAAAAAGGAAAAGAATGTTGGGGATTAAAAACAAAACAAAACAAACAAAAAAACAAGTCAGCTGATCTTCTGCCCTAAACCTGTAAACAGGTAGTTAATGTTTCCAGGGTTTAGGCTGACTTTCTAACACTGCAGATGCACGGAACATTTAAAAGCACATCAACTTTTACATAAAACACCTTGGAGCCCAGAAGGGAGCCAAGAAATTCTCTCCTGTGTTCTATTATAAGAGAAACACAAAAATTGAAGAATTGAAGAATTATTATAAAACAGGGACAGACTCAGCAGATAATGGAAGTGCAGCATCACCCTATGGTTAAGGTGCATTCTGTCACAAAGGGAAAAGTCTGAGAAGTGGGAGACAATGTCACAAGACCAGAGAATGATGGTGTCATCAGGTGACATGTTTTGTTAAATCTTGTACACAAACTCCTTTGATTTCTTCAGTCTCTCAGCAGCCTTGTGTGTGTTGTTCCTGGTGGGCTACACCAGCAGTAGATTTACTGCTGGCACACCTCAGGCTGGAAGCAGCACCATTTGTAGAGCTTCAACTGCAACTTGCATCGCAGTTTCACCCAATTTATTATCATCAACAGACATCTGGACAGCTTTGCTGTGATCTGCTGCAGTCACTGGGGACTGTTTGGGTCTAGGGCTGATGTTTGACAGCACGAGTTTAAAAATTACTGATTGGTTAGTTTCCTGTACCAAAACACTCACGTTCAGTAAAAGCAAACAATATCCAATCTAAGGGGTGTATGTGTACGGAAAGAACCAATAACTCGTGTTTGTAGAAATGTTCATAGCAGTATGATGACAAAGACTTCAGATTAACCAGATACTCCTGCAATTGGGACTGCAGAGAGGCAGAAAATGTGGGTAAGTCTTTTCTCAGCTTATGTAGTTACTTTTCAGTGAACCTCCCCAAGGTCTTTACACAGATATTTTTCTCAGTTTTAAATACGACTTTTTTTTTTCACTGACTTTTTTTTTGAAAATTTAATTAGAATTACTTTTCCCCTGTGATTACATTCATTTTTACACTTTGTCTCTGTGCTAATTTTGGTGTGTTTAATTAGATCTGTGTCCCACACTGCTCACCTTCAGAAGTACTTCAACTATTACATCATCTCAGCTGTTTTTCCTACACGCCTTTTCTAAATGCAGAAAACTTCAAGTAAAACCACTCTGTTTTATTCCTTATTCACACTATGACATGATGATATTTATCAAGTTCTGTGAATGAGCCACCATAGTTACACTAAATTTAATGGGATTTTGGCTTATTGTTGTTGTTTGTTTTTTTTTGTCTGTTTTTGTTTCTCCACCTTGTACAAGAACCTGACCTTTAGCAAGATAGTAACCAAAAAGCCAGGCTGTCCACCAGGAGCCTTCATCAGCCAGAGTAGTTTTCTGAAGGAAATTATTCTGCATTTCTATTAACTTGATGAAAAATCTCACTTGAGCCTTGTCGAATCAGGGAATTCTTCTCTCATCCACCTTTGCCTTGCCAACAGGGACACCAAGTCAGGAAGTTTTAAGCCTGGAGATTCATCTCACTGAGCTTCAGACATTTAACTGGGATGGCTGAAGTAAGAGCCTGGCTCTGTGTGCCATTACCAGCACAAATTTCAGAGTGACACCATGACTCCTGTGAACTCCAGACCCATCAATGGAGAGCAAGGGATAATTATCACAGAACTCAGGTGAGTGTTTAAAGCAGTGAGATGGACTTGGAGTGCAGTTGCTCCCCATGGAGAGCCTGCAAGGAGGAATTACCAGCATTTTCTGCATTTCTGCCACCACAGCAAAGCATTTATTTTTTCATGTTCATCATCAACATTAATGCCTTGAGAATCAGAGTAGCAGTGATACTTGGAGTGGTTCCTACAGTATTACAGACTGAGCTAGTATGTTTCCATATTGTTGTCTCATGTCCATAAATTCAGAAGAATATTTTGAATGGCACAGTATATGTACATGTATATGTATATGTATATGTATATGTATATGTATATGTATATGTATATGTATATATATATATATATATATATATTCATCCTTGTGGAAAACTGCAACCTGCAGGACTAATATTGTCTATCTGATGCTATTTCTCAGGTATCAAATCCTTCAAGAAATGAACTGGCAGCTGAAATTTCAGGGAAGAACAACAAAATAACCTGAAATCTGCTGTTACTTACAAGAACAATGAAAATATTATCACTACCATTTCCTTCCAAGCAGATGCTCAAAATTAATCTGAAAAAAAGGGTAAATAATTTCCCACCTTTCCAATAAACGAAGCTATCTGGATTTTAACATACACCCTCTTTCTATGAAATGTAACAAGAGGGTGTAAGCTGAACGTTGTCCTCAGTCAGTTTCACAGGTTATAACAGTTTTTTACCTTGAGTAATACCAAGCAAATTTTTCTGAACTGATTTATATTAATAATTTGATGTATCACCATAAAACACCATCAACAGAGCCTGCATCTGCCTGACACTGACATTAAGGAGGAAGAGGAACATGTTCTAAATGACTGATGCCTGATCTGAGCTGTCCACAGTGAGTATTTTTTCAACTTTTTATAGCAGATTCAGAGATTTCCCCATTTTTACTTTGTGAGGAACAGGTCACTTTTAACCTGTGTAACAGCACTGACATTCTGAAAACTACAGATTTTTTTTTTTCCCCAGCCATTTCCCAGGTCTTTAGCTAAATTTCTTTATGGCATGCATGCCACAGATTTTCCATCCATGCCTTTGACTTGCTTTGTGCACTGTTTGGAAGAGGGTTAATGGCTAGAAAGCATAAAGAGGATAATTAAGATAATGCTGAGATGAACAGCCTGACATTGGCCTTATGAAAAGCTATGAAAAAAACACTGATTTTTAGATGAGATATGTGTAACACTTAGAAAGATTAGAATCAATGCTAATTAATACTAATTACTTCATTAGTTTATGATGGGGGAAAAAAGAACAGGTTTTATCAACCAATTACTAATAAAATTACTTTTTGGTTAAAGGCAATAACATTGACTGACACACTTCTGTAACGTGTCTGAGTCACCCAAAAGAAGATCAGGAGTCTGATTATTGCATCACATAATGAAGAGTCACCCACTTTTGAATATGAATGATAGACATCCATGTGTTGATCTCTAAATCAGCAAGAAATATGTGCAAGATGATGATATAGTTGGTAGCCACAAAGACAAAATAATAATTAAGAAAGGGAACACTTTAAGCAAGGAAAACATGGTATATTTTTTAACAATTTGAAATCTTCTAGAAAGACGCCCTCTTAGTGGAAGCATCTGGTATGCTCAGATAATAAACATTAGCAGCTTAATGCAAAATTAAAAGATAAGGTGCTTTGGTTTGTATTACAAAAGTAATAAACATAAAGGTCTTTTTCAGGCCTTAAAATGAATCTATTAGCAGGGTTCCAATGGGACTCCTCAGCATGATCTCAAATGCACTCTCTTTGATAAATCTCTTGTCTCCTGAACACCCTCAGAATTGTTAACCCCAGCGTGGTGGGGTCTGCCTCTTGCAATTTCTATCTGCAATGTCATTTTCATTCCTTCTGCCCCAAACCTTTTCATTCAAGTGTCATTCCTTAGGAGAGTACGTGCTTTCCTAGAGGTTTCCTTGATCCATCCCCTCCCTGTGCCACGAGGTCATTTTCCACAAGGATCATCCAGTAGCCCATATTCCCAACCTGACATCTGTTATTTACTGCGACCCTTTTAGATTCTGGCAGCATCATCTGCAGCTTGCCAAAGTCATCCTGCAGCATTATATACCTTAAAGCATGCATCTTGTTTTCTGCCATTATGCCTTGAAGTGCCATCTGCCTGCAGTGCCTGTGTTTGATGTTCAGTGTCCATTTGTTTTCCTGCAGCTAGAACAAATCCACCTCATACTAAGGGAAATTTAAGTTTTCATCTGATGTGCTCCAGCTGAAACACACCTTGAGCTCCTGCCAGTCAGGGGAAGCTGTCACTGACAAGGTTAACTGGCTCCCTCATCCCTCTAGGTTGGATCAGCCTCTGGAAACACCTCTCTCTGCTACAGCACCACCACCAAACCTACAGCAAACAGGACCCTAACTCAGACAAGGAATTCTGATCTGAGTGGCAGAATGAATATAAGCATGTATGTTACCTCTGTAGATCCAAGAGAACTGATAGCAGATTAGATTAGCATTTTCTGCCTTTTCCAAATCACCTCTTTCTTTATGCAGTTTCCTGTTTATGAAATTTCTGTACTAACCTTAATGGGTATTTTGACCCAATGTACCTTGTGATAAATGCCATAATCATCCATTTGGAGGCTGTCCCATGTTCTCAAGACCAGAGATTTTTGGATGACAGCCTTTTATTTCATTTTCATTTGGCTTCTGTTCCTAAGCACTTTGCTTATTATCAGGTCCTTTTGTTGTGTGTACTCCAGTTCCATCCTACTAATTGGCTGCAGTGTAGGTCTGTGATCCCTATCAAATTAACTTCTACTGTAATTGAGCCTGCTAGAATCAGATTGCCTGCATAACCTCCTCTTTAAGTCATGTTCTCATTGCTGCACACTTAATATCAAACTTTAAATACTTTACACTTTCATCAGTGACTCTGCATCTGAAGCTATCTTGGATAAAAGCATCGCTTATATAAAAATTGAATTGAATGCCTTTTTATAACCACAAAAGAGCTGACACAATGGTCAGTATCTAATGGTAAAGCTTAAAAATCAGTCCACTCAGCTAAGTTAGTTGACTTTGTTGATTTTAGTTGGATGAGAGCACAGCAGTAAGTGGACATAGTACTACTCAAGATTTCCCATGGTGGTACCTAGGCGTGGGTAGTTAAGATCTTCCTTCTGGACAGATTAGCAAACTTGTGGATGGCTGGGAAATCCACTTCACGTGCCCCAGAGATTTCTTTACTCAAGTCATTAAGGCTCTGTATAATAAGTGAAACTTCCACCTAAGCCAGGCACCAGGCCATGCTGTAGAAATACATTTCTTTTGGTTTAAGTGATGTAACAAGAATCCCAAACTCAAAGCCCCAAAACATCGTTGAAGATTTCCATACAGATGTTGTTACCCAGAACAAAGCCACGATGCACAGGTGCCAGGATTCATGGTGGGGGAAAGATAAGAAGAATGAACTATCAGCAGGGCTTAGTGGCTTAGTGAAAATAATTAGAACAGAAAGTAGAGTCAGCTCAGTAACAAGCTACTTTAGTCCTCCTTTTGCTATTTTTATTTGCACTGGTTAATACCTTCCTACATCTTAAAATAACTAGGCCAGCTTGTCTGAGGGAATGCAGAACAGGGTGCTAATCTCATCTCTGCCTCACAATTCACCAGGGTCAGCACTTCCTAAATTGGAATGACGTGTCCTGTCCTATTGGATGATGTTGAATAGCAAGTTCTACGCATTGTTGCTTTTAAATGTCAAATCACAGAGAAAAGTCAGATTTTGGCACAACTCAGTGGACTCATAGCAGCCACCCACTCATTTTGTGGCCTTCACTTTTTCCACCTTGATCTTGCAAGATCACATCCTGTCTTCAGCAGCTGCTGGCATGAAGTATCCACAACTTCCCAGTACCCTTTGGTTATTACAAATTCTTGGAGAAACTGATTAATATATAGATTTTATTGCATAATAGATGGTAATAGAGAAATATCCTCCTTGTGGCTGAGTAAGCCTGGCAGGCACAACGTGCATGTTAAAAAGTTCTTCTATGGAAAATTACCACAGAAAGCATCACAATGTTCACTTTCTGTTTGGGGAGAAACTTCTAAAAGATCCTGCAGTATCTTCCTGACAAGCTTTTGGGTGCCTCTGAGCACATAAATTGCACTAAGGTATAAATACATGGAAATTCCAGGGCAACTGCTTGTCATCAGGTTAGGATGACAATAATGAGGAAAGGTAGGTGAGATACCTGTAGTTGTGGCTTAGGGAAAAAAAAACCAACCAAAAAAACAAACAAAAAACCAACCAAACAAACAAAAAACCACAAACAAACAAACAAAAACCCCCAAAAAACAAAAAACACAAAACCAAAAAAAACCAACCCCAAACAACAAACTTGTGTTAATTTATTTGTACAGGCAGGTAATTCTGACTGTGAAGTTCCAATTTTTTGCATGTATAACTCTCTTTGAATCTTCTTTTTGGGGTGCAGAGCCAGCCAGATTGAGAAGGAAAAAATTAAAGTAACTTAACATAGAAGCATTTGCATTAGTGAAGTAAAAGGCATGTTTTAATCATGTTTCTCTTATTACCTGAAATAAAAGTTATTAGAGGGCATATTTCTTTGGGTTCATAAGCATTTCTTTATTTAGAATTGCCTTATGAAAAACCTGCCTTTAGTGAAAAGACTTGCTTTCCAAATGCTCAGTGACTCACATAATTTTTAACCAATTCTCATTTTTTGTGAGTGATATTGAAGACAAGAGCAATCATTCTACTAAGAAAACACCTAAACCCTTCCACTTCTCTATTTTTCACTTCACTCATACACCATGTAGCTACACACTAAAAATATTCAGGAAAAAAACCCATGATTTTGGCTGCACAGCTAAAAAATAATATATATAATATAAATAAAAATAATATGATAATGATGATCCTTTTCCTCCAATCCAGTTGGAAACTGGAACCAAATAGAGCCCAAGATTTTATTTAATTTTCAAGAGTCAGACAGGTCCTACACATGCCACTACAGATAATTCTTGGTCAGATACATTCCTTCACCCTTAAATGCATGTACAGTATTCCTCTTCTGACATCAGAGGCTGACCAATATTGTGTTGTTATTTAATGCCTCCTGTGCAAAAAACCTGCAATAACCTGCAGGAACTAGAGAGGACAAAATCATTTGTTAATGATTTTGGAAAAAGGGGAAAAAAAAAAAAAAAAGACACTTCTTGCCTCTCCTTTGCACTGGAAAGAAACACCACATAAATACACAATCAGCTAAGAGCAAACAGAGACTTGTAAAATGTTATCTTTTACTTTGTGTGGTCAGATTGCTTTTCTACACTATGTATCCACTTTACACTGTCTTTTTAAATGCAGCTCCCTCATAACACTATCAACAAACAGAGGAGAAAAATTTTTCCTTTCAAAGCAGAGTAGCCTCTACAGGATAAAACTTAATGTTTTACATTGAGTAGAGGGGGGAAAAAAATTACAAGAACTTAAAGCTTACTGTAACACGCTCTCCATAAAACAAAATAAGCATAGAACTCCTTATTCACATCACTGAGGTGTGCAAAGTTCTCTCATATAACTCCAGGTACCTGAATGAGTGTCTGTGGAGGAGCCTGGCTGTCGTCCTACACTCCCTCTCCACTTGCAACGGAGACAGAAATAAATTTCCTAACCTGTGATAAATTCCTGTCCTCCCTCACCACCTCTAAACAAAACCTTTCCTTCCCTGCAAGATCTCAGTGAGGCTGAGAGGCACACATGCAATTTCTTTCAGTTCTTGATTTATTATCTACATGGAGACAAATTACAGTTGCTTTATAAGAACACAGGAGGGAAAGGAATGCCCTGGGCTGTCCCACCAAGACTGTCCTCTCCTCAACTCCCCACCTTCACTTCCCCTGAAGTATTTATTTGTAGAGAGCAGCCACAGCCCTCCTCAGCCCTCATTCTGTTAGTCCAAACAAGTTTGGGTCCTTTGTTCTCTCCTTGTAAGACAGCCCTGCATTTTCCTGATCGCCCCAGCAGCCTTTTTTTTGGCACTTACTTCTAGATTACACTGACCCAAACCGTGCACACTTCTGTGGATACGGCTTCCTTCTGACCTCGTGCAGCAACAGCAGTGCTCCCAGGACCCCTGGAAACACTTGCTCTCACACTGCTCTGCATCCTGGTTGCGTTTTTCCTGGTGGTGTCTCACTGATGAATCACAAACCTCCCAAGTTACACAAACAGACATCAATCTGTCCCCTTCATTCATGTTTCCATGGCACAGCTTCCAGCCAGTCATGCCTGTCCCGTGGCTACAACAGTTTTAATGAGTTAAATGAAACAGGCAACAAACAATTTTTTTTTTTGTCCTGGCTTCGCTAGCTGAGACATGAAACACATACTGAGGTTGTTATTTTAGCACTGTTTTCTCAGGGGCTGTTTCCAAGCCTCCCCCAGGATGAGCCAGTCCCATTCAGAAGAACAAAGCCATCAGCAGCACAGGGCCATAAGGCTAACCTGGTTCTTCCCACCAAGAGCAGCCAGAAGTTTCTGCTGTCTCTCTTTATTTTTTAATTACTATTTATTTATTTTATTTCTGAAATATTTTATTCAGCCTGCCACAATGACTGAAACCAAGAAATCCAAACAGTTTAATGATACAAAGTGGTTGGTATTAGTGTCTGTCTTGTTTTCCTCTGTAGTTTAAGGGATCAATATTAATGAAGAGAGAAGCTATAAACATCACTAATGAGGATGAAGTCAAATATCCCTCACTAGAGCTGTAAGATCTTGAGCTTGCACCAAATGAAGATGACATCCACTATTAAAGGCTGCGTTTTAATCCAGCCACAATAATAAAAGCGAAGTTAGCGCTATTGGTAAATTTTAATAGATGATGTCTTACAAAAGCAGCCTACTTGAAATTCAGCCCAAAGACTAAATTAAAGTCAAAACCCCAGTCAGTTAACCGCGCTACAACACGTGAAGAATTGATTTTCTTATTTTCAGCTGTCNAGATGCGATTAGACAGATGGAGGGTAGGCCCAGCCTGCCAGCCCCGGAGCCCCCCGCAGTGCTTGATGAGGAGTGGAGCATCTCCGCAAACCAATCAAAAAGCTGGCAGTTCAATTACAGAGTAATAAAGGGACATTCATCATTCAATTAGGCACCTGTCATGGTTTCACAAAAGGGAAAACNCCAAGACTGTCCTCTCCTCAACTCCCCACCTTCACTTCCCCTGAAGTATTTATTTGTAGAGAGCAGCCACAGCCCTCCTCAGCCCTCATTCTGTTAGTCCAAACAAGTTTGGGTCCTTTGTTCTCTCCTTGTAAGACAGCCCTGCATTTTCCTGATCGCCCCAGCAGCCTTTTTTTTTGGCACTTACTTCTAGATTACACTGACCCAAACCGTGCACACTTCTGTGGATACGGCTTCCTTCTGACCTCGTGCAGCAACAGCAGTGCTCCCAGGACCCCTGGAAACACTTGCTCTCACACTGCTCTGCATCCTGGTTGCGTTTTTCCTGGTGGTGTCTCACTGATGAATCACAAACCTCCCAAGTTACACAAACAGACATCAATCTGTCCCCTTCATTCATGTTTCCATGGCACAGCTTCCAGCCAGTCATGCCTGTCCCGTGGCTACAACAGTTTTAATGAGTTAAATGAAACAGGCAACAAACAATTTTTTTTTTTGTCCTGGCTTCGCTAGCTGAGACATGAAACACATACTGAGGTTGTTATTTTAGCACTGTTTTCTCAGGGGCTGTTTCCAAGCCTCCCCCAGGATGAGCCAGTCCCATTCAGAAGAACAAAGCCATCAGCAGCACAGGGCCATAAGGCTAACCTGGTTCTTCCCACCAAGAGCAGCCAGAAGTTTCTGCTGTCTCTCTTTTTTTTTTAATTACTATTTATTTATTTTATTTCTGAAATATTTTATTCAGCCTGCCACAATGACTGAAACCAAGAAATCCAAACAGTTTAATGATACAAAGTGGTTGGTATTAGTGTCTGTCTTGTTTTCCTCTGTAGTTTAAGGGATCAATATTAATGAAGAGAGAAGCTATAAACATCACTAATGAGGATGAAGTCAAATATCCCTCACTAGAGCTGTAAGATCTTGAGCTTGCACCAAATGAAGATGACATCCACTATTAAAGGCTGCGTTTTAATCCAGCCACAATAATAAAAGCGAAGTTAGCGCTATTGGTAAATTTTAATAGATGATGTCTTACAAAAGCAGCCTACTTGAAATTCAGCCCAAAGACTAAATTAAAGTCAAAACCCCAGTCAGTTAACCGCCCTGCAACACGTGAAGAATTGATTTTCTTATTTTCAGCTGTCAGACCTGCTACAAAGAATGAGTTTTAATTCTGGGGACGTTATTAAACTCCTTGCTTAACCGGCAGAAAAATGGAACCGCCAGCCAGGCGACAGCGGCGGGGCCGTCGGAGTGAATGACACCTGTCAGAGTATGATGAATGACCCTCCCTGCCCCACCCCCCCCCCCCCTTCTCTGTCACTCAGGTGAGGGCCATTAATCTTCATCCCGGGGCCTGTCAAGGCCGGGCAGCCGCGGCGACAAAACGTCTTCTCGCCTTCGCCGCCGCGCACGCAACAATGCGATATTCTCATTGTCACGGCGACGCCGAATTAGCATAATTTATTATGACTTGCCTCCCCTTCCCCGAGCCCCCCCCCCCTCCCCACCCCAAGCCCAAGCAGGGGGGAGATGCGATTAGACAGATGGANAGATGCGATTAGACAGATGGAGGGTAGGCCCAGCCTGCCAGCCCCGGAGCCCCCCGCAGTGCTTGATGAGGAGTGGAGCATCTCCGCAAACCAATCAAAAAGCTGGCAGTTCAATTACAGAGTAATAAAGGGACATTCATCATTCAATTAGGCACCTGTCATGGTTTCACAAAAGGGAAAACTTCTAACCTGAGACTCCAGGGAGAAGATGCTGCAACCGGGAGGCAGAGAAATAAATGAAAAAAAAAAAAAAGAAAAAAAAGGACAAAGTCAATTACTGGCCAAAGCAGACAAAAGGAAATATGTTAAAATAAGGGAAAAGTTATCCCAGGGCAAAAATCGGGAAAGTTACAAGACCTTACAAAGATTATAAAGGGCCAGCATTAAAAGAGCTACGCCATGCTACGCAGTGACATGCACCCTATCAGCTTTCCCCCCTTGCCACGTTCAATGAAAGCTGAGTGTGATCATGGAGAGCGCTTTAGGGAAAACAGGATTGTGGTTTAAAAGCCCTGATATTGTTACTGCACACACCAGCTTTAGAAGGAACACGCCTATTCATCTCACCTCCTTGCTGTGCCTTGTTTCAAACGCTGTAAGCACCTGGGGTTATTCTCCTTATCATGTTAAAGCAATTCCACTAACTGCTGACAAACATAGGTAAACCCTTTCTGAAAACAAACAAAAAAAAGCAGAAGCCCAAACCAAACAAACAGAAAGGAAGCGCTGACATGCCACATAACTGCCAAGCCTTTGGCATGCAAACCAGAGAAACTAAGCAGGCTCGCTTTATTCAAAGTTATTTCGTTCAATTTATGTGCCCCATAGTTTGCAGAAACCAGATCTTGAAAGTTATCGAAAATTAGAACATGGCAGAGATGAGATTGTTTGTCAGGCAGACTGGAACTAATGTGGATTTATCCTGTTCTGCAGCTGCAAATAACAGGTAAAAAAAAAAAAATAATAATATTAGATTGCTGAACAGCTGCTTGTGCAATAAACTCTGTTAAGTTGATTACCTGCCTGCTAAGAAGGTTTATAGTAAATTGCAATTCTAACATTAAATTACCAGAGCAGCTAAGGTTGGATTTGGTTGGAAAGATGCAAGGCTAATCCGAAAACGTTCTTTAGAGGTGATGAATGAAACCCTGTACCACCAGCTGGAGTGGCTGGGATAGTCTAGAGTGCCTTGATTTTAATCCAACGCTCATTTTCAGACGGGCTGTTGGGATCCTGGTGCCTGCTTACAGGGAGAGAGCACAGGGGCAGGAGGAAACCTCCATTTGTCACCGTGCGAGCGAAACGCTGCCGGCCCCGTCACAGTGAGCCTGGGAGCCTGCCACACCAACACAGCCCCGAGGTTCCCAGGAGACTGATGTTGTTAAACGACACAGACTTCGACTTCAGAAGGCTGATAATGACTTTGGTTATTTTTGGTAATTTTTTTTTTATACTATTTTACAGAGAACAACTCAATTGGTGAAACAAAGAGAAACCTCCACAATCACACTGGTCAAACCAGAGGGACATCAAGAAGAAGTCCTTCCTAAGAAAAGAAATGTAAACAAAGGTTACAGTTTAAAAAAAAAAAAAAACAACAAGCAACAAAACATGTCTTTTGTTAACAGAAGATGCTGCAACCAGGAGGCAGAGAAATAAATGAAAAAAAAAAAAAAAAA
>VWYO01005748.1:21142-60126 GCA_013400275.1 Rhadina sibilatrix | reverse complement strand
ACATCAAGAAGAAGTCCCTCCTAAAAAAAGAAATGTAAAGAAAGGTTACAGTTAAAAAAACCAACAAACCATGTCTTTTGTTAACAGAAAACTCTCTGAAAAAAGTGTTTCAAAAAAACCAAAACGTCTTAAGCACAAACCAGAGCTACAGGAGACCAGCTAATTCCTGCGTGGGGCTGCAGTTTGACACATGGATGCGTCAAACCAGAGGAACATCAAGAAGAAGTCCCTCCTAAAAAAAGAAATGTAAAGAAAGGTTACAGTTAAAAAAACCAACAAACCATGTCTTTTGTTAACAGAAGATGCTGCAACCAGGAGGCAGAGAAATAAATGAAAAAAAAAAAAAAAAAGAAAAGGACAAAGGCAATTACTGGCCAAAGCAGACAAAAGGAAACATGTTAAAATAAGGGAAAAGCTATCCCAGTGCTAAAAGTTATCTGGAAAAAGAGTTTCAAAAAGACCAAAACATCTTAAGCACAAACCAGAGCTAGAGACCAGCTAATTCCTGCGTGGGGCTGCAGTTTGACACGTGGATGCGTCGCGCCGCCGGTGCATGGGTCAGGCTGCAGCACAGAGTCTGCTCGTGTCAGACCACAGGATCTGCAGCTCTGAACTAATGGTAATGGTTTTTAAAATTCTGTCTGAAGGAGTTCACGTGGCATCAAAAAACAAGGGAACTCTTTGGGAATATTTTGGCAATTAGTGAGGGGGGAAAAAAAATTGTCAAATAAATCTTCTTGGATTTGGTATATCACTAACTCTAAATACCAGTTATTTACAGCAGTAGTCAGAGCTGGTCTTGCTGGGGAAGGGGCAGAAACCATCACTCTGCAGTGCTTCTTTTGCAAAAGGATGTGAATCTGCAACAGGGTGCAAAAACAACATGAATTTGTGTGCAGAATACATTTTCCCATGCCTTTATGTACTTGCATCCCAGGGCCTAATGAAGTTCTGATGCAACACAACAAAGAGGCTAACAATGCCTACATACCTTGCCCACAAGAGTGCTGCAAAGACAAATCTGGTAAAGGTTTTAAACTGGCTTGGAGATGAACCATGCCACATGGCATAAATACAAGCTGCAGCATTGTGTGCTGTCCTCATCACACTGTTTTGAGGGAATCATCATAGACTGTTGCAGCAGCTTTCCCATAACACCAGACAGGGAATATTTTTGTTTTCCCCTCTGATATAAATACATTCTAACTACAAGCTTGCAAAATCCAGAAGGTGGAAGAGAGAAGAAGAAAAGAAAAGAAAAGAAAAGAAAAGAAAAGAAAAGAAAAGAAAAGAAAAGAAAAGAAAAGAAAAGAAAAGAAAAGAAAAGAAAAGAAAAGAAAAGAAAAGAAAAGAAAAGAAAAGAAAAGAAAAGAAAAGAAAAGAAAAGAAAAGAAAAGAAAAGAAAAGAAAAGAAAAGAAAAGAAAAGAAAAGAAAAGAAAAGAAAAGAAAAGAAAAGAAAAGAAAAGAAAAGAAAAGAAAAGAAAAGAAAAGAAAAGAAAAGAAAAGAAAAGAAAAGAAAAGNCTTCCCTATCCTTCCCCCTAGAAAATATAGTTTATCAATACAGTGGTTGCCTTTGAGATTAGTATCAAGATTTTCAACAGAAAAGACGCAGGGAATGGTGCATGTGTCTCAAAGGTGTTTGATGGTATTGGCCCTTGAGGTTTTCTACATACAGTTCTGCTGCTGCTGTGCAGTGGTTCAAAAAATTGAAAGCCAAGGGTCCAGGGAATAGATTACAAAATTAGTAATTTGTTGTTCCTGCTTTGATGTCAAACAGAAAACAAACAGAAATAATACCCCTTTCAGGAAGTCTAAAAATAGCTAAATAAAACGGAGCCAAAAATACCACAATTGGTTTCAGATGCAGAGTTGCAATTATCAGGCTCCAAAACATCCAATTTGCCTTCCCTTCTGCACAAGCACACTTTATAAACAACCTGGGAGCTCAGAGGCTAAAGGCAGGGATTCTCAGAAGTCCTGTAAGAGGAACAGTTGTGGAAGAGGGAAAGAGCATGTCTATACATCCCTACTAGGTCATTACTACTCGAAATTCTGTTTTGCCATATAGAGTCCAATGTAGATAGTATCACCATAACTTACCAAACCCTACAAGTTAGTTAAGAAATGCATAAATTATTCTGAGTTTCCAGCGTGGTAGCCTTTAAAAAAACCAGGTTCTCCAAGGCTGTCATGTCAGTGATCTGGTTTACTGTGTCTTAATGAATGCAGCACGGTTATCCAAACGCCTTCAAAGAGCACAATTTACCTATCTTGTTCCTGTGGATGCTGTGCAGTTGCCTCAAGAAACAGAATTTCCCAGGGAGGAAGTGCCAGGGGTGCATGTCAGCAAAACCACAAAAGGAAAAGGAGGATACAGGGAATTTAAAAAAAAAAAAAAAAAAAAAAAAAAAAAAAAGAAAAAAATTTAAAAAAAAAAGAAAACAAAAAAAAAAAAAAAGGTAATCATATTGAGACAAAAAGGGAAGACAGTAAAGTACCAGGACAAAAGGATGAATAATTGATGAGCTGGTGGTTTACAGGAGAGTTTCATTAATATTATCCTGCAGGTTCATTAAACACTGTCCCAGTCTTGTCTTCAAAGGTTCCTCCTGAGTTTTGATTAGGTGCTGCAAGTCTTTTGCTTAGACATCAGAACTTCAGGACTTGGGTGGTGACAGCCACTTCCTCAGATTCTATCCATTCAGCCAAGCACCTTTTCGAGCTGCTTTTTATTCCCCTCCCACTAATCACAGGTCCCTAACCATGACAGCAAGTCTTAGTAAATAATATATCAAGATAAATGATAATTGTTCTGTTTTAAGTGTCTCCTAATGAGCATCATAAATTAAAAATTAATATTGCAAAGACTGTATGAATAGCATCAATGCCATAAACAGAGCAGCAGGGATCGAGAATGCAAATGAAAGGGAAATGCACCCTTACCCACCCCCTATATGAAAAAACTCTGGAGCCAGAAGACACTTAGGCATTACAAAGTTAATAAATGGCTTTAATGAAGTTCTGTAACAGCCAATTTCTTCTTAATCTTCCCTTCACCTTCCAATATTTGGCTCTTCTGGATTATAACATTTCTTTTTGTTGTGTTTATTTTATTTTTCTTTTGCCTTTAAACCATCTCTCAAGAACTGTTTGCTTCTTGTCGGGTGCAGGAGCAACCTCAAATTAAAGCATACTGCTACAGCAAAACCTAGAGAATGGGCTGGTTAACAGATTGCTGATCCTGATGATCATGCAGAAAGACTAAGGCGATTTGGCAGAAGCCATTCTGCTGTGTGACGTTGCCATTACCATTGTGCCCTCTATTCAGAGAGTGCATTCAAGTGGTGTCTTTTTCTGGGTGACTGAAGAAGGTAAGCTTAGCTACGCCCTTGTACCTCCAAGTTTCAGCTAGGAAGAAAGGAGGCAGCTGGAATTTTTTTTACCCTTCCTTCCTCCAAGGTCTCGGTTTATTCAATTTCGATGTAGCAAAAGTATTTGCACAAGCAGTGTTTGCCTCCTTTTCTAATGGCTGGGCTAATCTGTAGCTGAATCCCAACACCACGGGTTTTGTAAATACTGAAACTGATCCTTTTGAAGCAAATGTCTTTGAATACTGTATTTGTATCATCATGGCCCTAATTGTTCCTAGACAGTAAATCAGGTCAGACTTTGATAAACAAACAACATACTAAGTCAGTGAGCTATGGATGACACAAGGTACAAGTTTGTGAAGGAATCTGACACTAGACAGGATTAGAACACTTTTATAATTGACTTTTTTTTTTAAGACATCTGGCAAGTCTTCTAGTCCTTGTCCATAACCAACAACCAGGCGTGCACAGAAAGTAAGATTGAATCATTCAGCACAGACTGAGTCACTAAAAATGTCATTTCACCACCCATTCCATCATTTCAATCCTCTCTCCTTTATTCTTGCTAGCCTTTTGGTCCCCTCATTTAGCAGCTCTGAGGTAAGAAAAAGCAACCACCAGTGTGTTAACCTGCTCCCTAAATTATACTGGACGTGGGAACAGTGAGTTTTAAGAAAGAGAACATAAGTTACACATTATGAAGAAAAGCAATCGTTGAGAAGAGGCTACTTATTCTGTCTCCATCATTTTTAAGCCTAAAGCAATGGAAGTGCTAGTCACTGCTCTGCAGTTAAGGCTGAAGTCTGCATTTCAAAAAAGTTCAACTTCTTTCCATGATGCACCCTGTACACAGAATATGCCCTTTAAAGCAGAGAATTACTTTGGAGAATACATAAATATTTCACTTCAGGCTCACTTTTATGACAAAATTAAGACACTCTTGCTACTGTATTGTTCCTGTTGAAATAAGTACCAAAATAACTCAGATTTCAAATGCTGCAGCAAAACCTCAGCATAACAGAAATATTTTTTTTTTTTCTGGAGCAAATGCTTCTCTTACTTTCTCTTGGACACTGTCAGGCAGGACTGAGACTCCTGTTAAACAAGACTTCAATGATGTAAGAGATACTTCTTAACTGCTAAAAGGGGGTTTTTTTAAGTCTTGTGAGACATTTATGCTCCCCTAGGTCTAGGACTTCCTTGGTGGAAGTCTTCACTTCTTCCATCATGACACCTCGACAACTCAGAATTGCTTGCCTGGGTTTGTTGCCCTGGCAGAAGCACAGGCAAAGCCATTAAAAGCAGAGAGTCATTAAAAGTTGGAGACTAATGTATCATTGAAATCCAATTTCACCTCCTTTGGGACAACAAACAGTAAAATCCATTAACCACAACTGTGTGGTTATCTCAGGGCATCACGAGATGGAAGAATTACTGCTAGTCCAAATTTCAGGAAGCCTGGATTTGTTTTAAACGTGATTTTTATTTCTAAGGTACTTGGATTGACATTTTTCATCTTTACTTAAAATACTACTTTACTGTCAGTAACCTTAAGATTACTAAAACAGTCCCACCACAGTGAGCTCTGTTTTAATCAGCTGGTGATATCACTGCAACTACACTTCATCTATTCATGTGCCAAACCTACACCAGCTGAGGATCTAGACATGTCTGATTGCTCCCTTGACTCTCAAGTTCATGCAAAGTGGGAGCATTATGCCCAAGTGCAATCCCTCTCCTCCACCAACAATTGGTTTTGCACTGGCACCCCCAGGTTTGATCTGGGCTGAAGACACCTGCTCTCAAGGCAGTGAACTGGGACCACTGTTTCATAAAGGGCCACTGAGCAGCTGTCACAGGATAGCAGCTCCCAGGCAGTGCTGACCTGTGACAAATCTGGGCTCCTGACCCAGAGGTGAAAGGTTCTCTATCCAATTACCAATCCCCCGAGTGAGACCCTGCTGTTTTGTCCTGAAAACAGGGACATAAATATGCACAAAAGAATAAACAAGAGTGAAGAAGCACAGGAGTTGCCTCGCTGATCATATTTTGCTTGGAAATCAGATAATATCACTGCCACCAGCAGACTTTCTGGACTCTGCACCCATCTAAAAAGCCTGTTAAGGGGGACAGACTGAAGCAGTATTTCCCCTTCTTTCCTCTTACGTCCCTCATAGAAAACAAGAATACCCACACAAGATTTCCATAAGGAAAGGAAAGAAAATGGTCTAGTTCATGTTCTCCCCTATGAATTCATCTGTGTAAATACCTTTATTTTTTTTTTTTTTTTGCTAACTCATAAGCATAAAAATACCTTTATTTTTATGTATAAATAGTTTCTTTTATGTATAAATAGTAAATAATTTCCTCTGCCTGCAAGTTCAGGGGAAAAAAAGGCCACTTCTCAACTGAGAGCCTGATAAAATCAACTATGTTACTCAGTTAGGGCTCAGGGAAGAACACATTTGTCTTTGGTTCCATGTCACTCACACTATTCTTGACAGTGTCAGTAAGCAGCAGCAAAAGAGCACAATCTCCCTTTATTTTTATTAATACTAAAGCTGCAAGAGAATCTTCTTTTCTTCTCTTCCAAATACATATAATAAGACATCTACCTTATGCAGCAATAATAGAAAAAGCTGCCTTCATGATTTCATCTTGATAATTTACTGCAATTACTACATAATTATATCAATGCCTCTTTTTAATTGTGATAATACAAGCTGTAACTAAGGCACCTTTTAACAAAGGTAAGGCAAAAAGTTACTTGAAATGAGTCACTGAAAGTTCACTTCCCCTTTTAGGCTTCAAATAATGCCACGTGCAGCCCTCTGGGTCCAGGTAGCTGCGGACTACAGAGCTCCAGGCTGAGTGGCAGCTTGCCATCCATCTGCCCATCTTGCCAGCATCTTCCTCTGTCCCACCCAAGAGAACAGGGGTTTGGTAGAAAACATGCTGACAGGAGAGCAAACGAACAAAAACGCTGCGCAAGTCCTAATTTCCAGCAGCAGCTTGACACATTTTTTGTTTTTCTGAAACCCCAAACAAAACGCAGCCTTTTTGCTGCTACCTCCAACAATTCCTACCACAGGCTGTCCCTGCTTGTGACAACGAATGCATGGCAGAGGGGTCCCTTGGCCAAGTGGAACTGNACAATTCCTACCACAGGCTGTCCCAGCTTGTGACAACGAATGGCCAAGTGGAACCTTTTTTGGGCACTTGGCAGAGGTTTCACAGAGCTGTTGCACTGCAGCCCCATGAGTGCTCTCACCTTCCCACGCACGGAGAGCCTTGAAGGCAGCATAGAAGGAGGAGAGCCTCAGGGGTGAGCACAGGGTGGGGACCTCAGCTCCAAGCCTGAATCTGCTCTTGCCTTGCTGTAAGGCAGTAGGCAAGGTTTTTTTCAGCTTTTTTTCAAGCTCTCCCTTTACTGAGAAAGCCATAAGGGAATGAGTACCCTTCTCCAGCCACATTTTGGATTATACGTCTATAAAAGCTGAATAATGCTATTACATTGGGGGAGAAAAAAAAAAAAAAGGGCACTCTGTGTGCACTGGAGAGCATCCTCGTCCCTTGTGAGTGGGGGCCACTTACCTAACAGAAGTAAAAGAGACAGAGAAACTCTTTTCTGTCACTTTGGTGCACCCTAATGCACCCTGCCTTCATTTCCAGAGTAGCAGTAAGCAACGTGCAGGCAGAGAAAAGGAGCAATAATGCTCTGAAATCTCAAGAGAAGGAATTCTTTTTTTTCTTACCGACCTTTGTGGATTAGCCTGGAGTCTAATTTGGCCCTGCAGGCTGGGATCAGCATTTGCCCCTCAGAGGGAGCTGACTATGACACGGTGGGTTAGTTTTTCAAGGAGAACAGTGTAATCTCCCAGCCGTCAGGAGGGGGCTTGCAAGGAAACCCAACACAAGGGTGCACCAAACAGCTCCCTGCACTGCCATATCAAAACTAAACCTGAAATCAGAGGGTCATTTACTCCCCTCAGATGAAAGCACAGTGGAGAGCATCCAATAACACAATAACATTCAATAATCACTTTGGACACTTGCTATGAAATCATGTCGCTCCATAAACATTTGTGGGGAGTCTATCACATTCAGGGTCATTTACACTTCAAAATGTTGTTTGTATCACTGATCTCTGTGAGAAGGAGGAGTAGCAGACCTTCCTTTAATATTTGTTTACCTTAACCTGGAAAACATTTGCGAAGTTGCATTAAAAGCTTTTAAGACAACACTGAAAGAGAACGTGACATCTGTAGATCCAAAACTAGATTCTCCTCTATTGCAATTTTTAAAGTTCTGATAACAGAGTTTAGCCTTTTGGTATCTCATCCCAACCAGAGGTGTGGCACTCTTGCTTTAAAGAAATTTATCTTCCTTGGTATCAATTGTCAAAAATCAAGCATCCTACACTTTATCTCCAGGCTATAAAGATTGTGGTTTGGATTTTTCCCAGCTGAAAAAAGGTGAGATGCCATGTAAGCAACACTTATTGAATACACAGGGTGGAAAAGACAGTAGAAAACTAGTCTTGACAAGACTCCTAACTTCTAAGCACCTAAAGCTTCACATGCAGTACCCAGACCTGTTCCTACACAATATTAGTCCATGTCAGCAGCCACAAAGTGAGCCTCAGAAAGCCCAATATGGTATTTGCCAAAAAAATCAGTGCAAGTTGGGTCAGTCCCTCAAAAGCCAGAGGATCTGATTTATTTTTAAGGAAATTCATTGGTGACAATCAGCAGGGTTGGAATGATGAGGAAGGAGCAGGAAGGGAGTGTCTTTCAGCCTACCTACTCTTATCAATCAAGCATCTTTCCCCCCCCCCCAAATAAATATATAAATGAATGACCATTTTAAAACTGATGTGAGTCAGTCCAGAAGGAATAATTTTTAAGAAAGTTGTTAGCGAATGGAAACAGGTGGCTATAATTTGAGTTAAGCTGCAACCTTAACTGTAGTGCCTGCTATCATGAACACTGTAACAACAGATGCACAGTTGCACCTTGGGATGAATTCATTATGGCCTGAGAAACATAATCATGCCATTCAGACCATATTTTGTCCATATGCTCATGTGGTTTACACCCCTGGTTTATTGGCATTGTACTTGGTTATATAGCAGGAGACTCCCAGGACCATAATTTGCACTTACTGTTACAATTCAGGAAAATCCCTCTGTAGCATGGGTTTCCCATTAAGGCACAGACTCCCTTTCAGAGCAGGGAAGGAAGTCCTGGGTCACAGCTTTTGTGAGCATTGCCAAAACTCAACATCACTTTGGAAAGCCCTGCATATAAGGGGTGTTGCACACCTCAAAGAAATAGAAGAGAAAAACTCCTGAAGAGTACAGGGACTACTGTTCAGGACATTTTTACAGTTATAAAGATGTAGATTATACTGCTATCTTATCCTGTAATTTATGGGATGGATATTGTAATTCATTGAATATCATGACTTATCTTTTATTCATATAGTTACTATTCCATTACCAGAGAGGGAGGTTTGTCAAAGGTTAATTATTTTAAATAGCTCAGGCAAATTTATTTTGATTTGTACAATTTTTTTGAATAATCAAAGGACTATATATTCATACTGCCTTATGAGGATTCATTTTTTTTTTTTAATAATATTCCTTGATGATAAAGTCAGATTAAACAAATGCTTTTGGAAGGACCAAACCCAGATTCTTCCAACTCTAAATGTAAAAAGCTAATAGAAATTGGCAATGTTTTTCTCCCTTTCAGTTTTACTGTAAAAAAAAGAGATCCTTAGCAGTCTTCCACTGCTGAATTATCCTTCCCTCCAGCAATCTATTTACAAGTAAAGAGCATCTTGCCACAATCTCAAGACCTGTGTCCCCAGGGAAAGGACTATTCATTTTAATTGCTTCCAAAGCACCTATCACAACAGACTCTTGATCTGTGCTTCAGCCCTGATAAAAAATAAGTAGGACCATAATATTGAAGTACTGATTGCTCAGAAGTTGCCTACTGCTCTGTACCTCTTGGCTGCTGGAGATGCTCATTTGTAATCAGCTCAGGCAGCCATTCAGCTTCCAGCACCTAAGGTAAAAATAGAGATTTTGGAAACGATCAGCAGATCCACTCAAACAGGAAGTGCCCTGAACACACAGGGCTAAATCCCAACATGCAAAACTATCTGCCTTTCTGCTGGCCCACAGGAGAAGCCTGATGGCAGCTGGAAAAATATGCCCCGTAGCAGGTTGTGACATGGACTAATATCATCAGGATGGCATTACGCCCTTAAAGTCTTTTAAACACAAAACTTATCTTTTCCCCTTTTAAGAAAACATCACTTTGCCTATTTCTGTGTCTGTTTCCCTAGAAGCAAAGTGGGGAAATTGATACTTAACCTGTAGGTGGGCTGGAAGTTTAAATCCATGCACAACCAAACGCTGTGAAAGCCTTAACAGAAAGTGCAAAGCAGGTGTTCAGCACTTAGTGAAAAAATAATTACTATCACACTGAACTTCTGATGAGCCTGCTGGAGCTTTAACAGCAGGGAGGATGATTCTCAAGGTTTGAGGAATCTTCATCTGGAGCATTTTCTGCACTTTATGTTGGTACCTAACTAGGAAATGGTAAATGCTGCTGTTGGAACAGAAATTCTCCTTGGGAGGGTGCAGTGTCAGAGGAAGGGAGGCACAGCTGCTGTGTCAGCACACCTGTGTCTTGCAGGCCCAAACTGAACTTCAGGCCAGGAGAAAAGTACCAGGTATAGTGTGGATCAGACTTCTGGAGAGGGCTTCACTTCCAGCAGCTGTGACAACCAGGAAACTACAGTGAGTAGCCCGTATGGCTACGTGTTGGAATTCTGGAAACTGAGAATTTGGGGTTTTAGCATATGGCAATACATGCCAGTTAAGATGGAGGATTTGGGGCTTTGTCAGTCCTTCTTCTTCACCTTCTTCCTCACCTTCTTCTTCTTCTTCTTCACCTTCTTCCTCATCTTCTTCTTCCTTCTTCCTCACCTTCTTCTTCTTCTTCTTCACCTTCTTCCTCATCTTCTTCTTCCTTCTTCCTCACCTTCTTCTTCTTCTTCACCTTCTTCCTCATCTTCTTCTTCCTTCTTCCTCACCTTCTTCTTCTTCTTCACCTTCTTCCTCATCTTCTTCTTCCTTCTTCCTCACCATCTTCTTCTTCTTCACCTTCTTCCTCATCTTCCTTTTTCTTCTTCCTCACCTTCTTCCTCATCTTCTTCTTCCTTCTTCCTCATCTTCTTCTTCTTCATCTTCTTCCTCCTTCTTCCTCACCTTCTTCTGCATGAGTTTGGGTGGTTTTGTGTAACTGGTTGATGGAGCCCGCATTGCAGGCTTCAAGTAGTTAGTTATTTGGTTTAAAACAAAAATAATTTAGGTGGCATTTCATAATTGGATGGATTGAAAAGACCTGGTAGAGAGAGAGAGAAGTACTCCATTTTTACCTCATTTCTCTAGCTTGCTAGATAGAGCTCAGGGCTCATGAGTCTGTAAAAGGATAAGAAATAATAAACATCCAAGTCCGAACTCAACACCTACATTTCCTGTGCATTAATCCCAACCTCAGCAAGGAAAAAAGAAGCCAGAACCTTAACAGCTACAGACAGATTCAGGCCCTGTGCTGCAGGGCAGCAGCAAAGCACTGCCAGCCTCCCTCCATCCCAGCCAGGCAGCCTGGGGAGGGGCAACACCAGCCAATCCATCCTCCTGCCCTGCCAGGCTGTAGGAAACAGGACATGGAGAGGGGTGGTTTGGGGCAACCAGGAAGAAAACAGGTTCTGCCACCCACCCTGCCTTTCACACAGCTGCTCAGCACCCCTGGAGATCTTTACCTCCCCCATCTGTGAGGGGAGAGCACAGAACTCCCGGCGGGTCTTGGCCACACGGCACCACCAGGACTTCAAAGCCGGCTTCCACTGGCTCCTGCCCAGCTTGCCACCACCTCTCCCACGACAGGCAAGGCTGCATTCAAATTCTGCCCTCAGACAATATTGTGCCTTGTGGGCCCTCTGCCAGCATCTGCTGTGACTTTAGCCAGGGAAGACAACAGCCTAAAAAAAAAAAAAAAAACCAAATCTACCTTGGGTTACCTTGAAGCCTGGTGGCTGGAAAATAAAGCGAGGTCCTATTGTTCTACAGCCCCCCAACCCTTTGTGTTTTCACAAACTCTTGGACAATATTGGGGGTGGGGAGGGGGGAGAAACAAAAAAAACTCTGGGGAAACAGCTGATTAGATTCTGGCAAGGCGGACCAAACATCTGCTTCAAACAAAAGACATCTGCATATTTCACATTTATTTTTCATAATTTACAGAAGCAACCTGCCAAAATTTAGCAAGGGAGAATAAACTAGCACGTAATTAGCTGAAGTTTGCTTGCTTTAGAAGTTATTAGCATGAAGCCCAGTAGCTCACCTGGGAGGACATCAAGGAATGTAGATAACTACAGTTTGATTTTGTAAATTCAATTTTCGATCTGCTGCGCCAGGCCGAAAACCGGCGTTGCCGCGCCAATTAAGGCAAGCCAGCAAATGTCCTGATGTCCCCGTGTCATGCAGCTGTCTCAAAGGCATTGATAACACTGTGTATTAAATAAGGATCGATTGGACAGATGTTTTTTGCTCCAGTTTACGGGGTACAGAAGGCTGCAAGTCGAAGAGCAGAAGAACAACACCAGGATTTTTTTTTTTTTGTAAAATCAGGACTGTGTTCTGCATGTATGGATGGTAAAACAAGTTCTGGGGATGTAGGCATGTGAATTTTTCAAGGCAGTCGAAGAGTCTTCTTTAAAANAGAAAAAAAAGAGAGAGAGAAAAGAAAGAAAAGAAAAGAAAGAAAAGAAAAGAAAAGAAAAGAAAAGAAAAGAAAAGAAAAGAAAAGAAAAGAAAAGAAAAGAAAAGAAAAGAAAAGAAAAGAAAAGAAAAGAAAAGAAAAGAAAAGAAAAGAAAAGAAAAGAAAAGAAAAGAAAAGGATCCAGGAATGTGCATGCCCTCAGTGAGCTACACTTCCTCAATTGAATTTGGCCATTTATTGGGTCATTCGATAGCTAATACATTTCCAATTTTAATGGAGTTAAGAGGAATGGCAAGGAATCCTGAGGTTTTGAAATTCTGCCTTGAAATCAATAGGTGCTTCACTAAGTATACTTACTAACTCAGTATTTGGCCTGTAAGGGCAATAAACAGAAACAGGCAGAACTTCAGAGTGAAAATCCTGCCTCTGCTAAAAATGAGAGTGAAAAACTCCTGTTAACTCTGACACAGGCAGGGTTATACCCCAGAGTTGAAATAGGAATAGGAGAAATAGGAAAAGGCTCTCTTGCAAACCCCAAATTAAACCCAGGTTCATAAAGCATCTGCAAATCTTCTGGATGAATCAAATGGAGGTTTGCCCTTCTCTCTCCAAGGAAGGATTTATTATTTCAGACAGAAACCATGTGAAACTCACTCACTTGGACTGAACTCTGCTCCACATTTCAGATTTATTTGAACCTGAATCTCAGGGCAAAACTCAGGGAGTAAAGATTTAACTGCCAAAAAAATTCTGTCAACCCCCAAGGAACACAAATTGCCAGATACAGAACAGCTCTAAAAGAATTTCAAGCCCCTTAATGCAAGCTTTATGGCTTGCACCTTTTTCACAGCAAGATGAATCCAAGACTCACTTTCAACACCATGAACTTTGTAGGAGTGAGGAGGAATATATGAGAGAGTGAGCTAACAGCAGATCTGGGGGGGTTCAGTTCAAAGGTTTTGCATCTGAATGCTGAAGGATTCAGGCAAGAGTGGTCAGAGGAGAACTGGGGTAGGAACCTCTTTGTGCCACATTAAAACATTCTCACCCAAATGCCCTCTGAATCGTGCCCATGACTAAGTTAAGACACTTTCTTTTTCCCCATGCAGACTTACAGCAGCAATTGAATCACACAATTGGATTTGAAATCCAGAAATCCCTCTGATGTCACTATACAAGTGACAGCCTCTAACATAATCACCTCTGCCATATGAAAGTCATTCAGATGCAGCATCTGAATGGGTACTGAAGCTGACTGCTCCATAGTGCCCATCTGCATTTCCTCCTCCTTTGCTACCAACACACTGCAATGCCATCCTTTCCTTTTACAGAGGAAAAACTGAGGCTTATAGCAGCAACATGAACTTCCCAGACACAAAATTTACCTCTTGGCAGAGGCAAGAACAGGCCAGAGATCCCACTTCAGCACCAACAGCAACTGCACCATTATTTTGCCTTTAAAAAAAATGAATGTGAAAATAAATAAATCAGGAATGCTACAATGGAACTAAGTGACTAACATCCTGTGAGAACCTGCACTTTGTGCAAAGTACTCCTAATTAGAGATACATAAAGTAAATATTCACTCATTTTAAACATGTACTTAGGTTTTATTTGAAGGAATTCTTAATCTTGTTTGTCTGAGAGATTCAAGATCACTGCTGCTGTTCTGGGTTTATTAAAACAGGATTACTGCAAAACTGAACTGCTTCTTCCAAAACCACTCTATTTAATTGTGCATTTTGAAGTAAAAATATAATTCCAAGGAGTTAGAAGCAGCTCACTAAAGATATCAAGCTGGTACTCAAAACCTTGGGACTTTTCCTTTTGCAGTGAGAACACTGGAATAGTGATCCTCCAGCCAGTCTGTTGTCAAGCTGGTGTTCACATATTTCAAACTCCCCAAAAGTTTCCCGCTTTATCCAGACCCAGCCATTCTGAACACATCCCATCTGACTTGAAGTGGCAACCAAAGCATTGGTGCCATGGACTTTTGCTAGAAAGGACCTTTTCCTTCAAACTCAATTTACCTACTCACTGTATTTAAAATGTTCTTAGCCACTCCATTTACTCACGTTTAAACACTTCCAGTTTGGTCAACACAGCTGACCCATTTCCACTGCCTTGCCCAAAGCAGCCACAAGATGAGCTCCTGTTGCTTGCTCAAACTGCTCAGCCTGCCTTGCTACCAGCTCCTTACAGCCACTGTACCCCTGACAGAATCACAACCTGCAGAAAGGTAGAAATAACATTTCTTTTCACAGCCCTGGACACAGTGCAAGAGGAGCAGAAAAAGATAAGGACAGTGGAAAGCAGACAACACTAAGCAGCAATAAACATTCATCCTCATAGAATGGATCTGTTGCAATACCAGTTGTGCCTGCAAATAGTGAAACTTTGTTCCTGTGTGGGTCCTTCTCTTAGCATCATGTTGGATCTCTCACATCTGATTTCATTCTCCTGCTTTGCCTTTACCAATTTTGTTAATTCCTTTAAATTTAATAATAAATTAAAAGGATTAAATGTTCTGAAGTTGTTTAATGTTTAATTCCCATACATTAATTTATCATATGTGTATATGTATATATTTATAATGATTTAATTAAACATGTATTAATGCAGTTTAATGATCAAAATTCTCCTGTGGATTAAATGGAAAAGGAGGCATTGAACATAAATTTGTACACTAAATAAACAAAACACAGACAGCCTTGTAAAGCAGAAAGAAAAACAAAGTCTTCATGGCCAATCTGTTTCAAGAATGTTACAAATGGGAAGCATTTACTATTTTAAAAACATTAATCATATACTCTCTCCATTTATTTACTTATCTATGTTCTTCATGTAAATCTTTCTGGAAAATGCATAAACTCTTCAGAATTATAAACAAAAAGTGAAGTCACATCTGGTATTTCACCTGCTCACACTGTAATTACTAACTTTACTGAAAGCTGAGGGATTAGAAGTTTTCATTTCGGTCTGCACCTTTTGGGGTGGGAGGAATCTACTTCATATTTTGGTATAGAATTATGTGAGTTTCTACTACATGAGTGTGCTGGTTTGAAAGCAAAACCAGTGAGACTCTAAGTCAGAAATACAATTTAATAGGGGGGGGAAGGTAAAATAAAATAAATGGAATAATATAACCTATCACCCTGTTGGTTAAGGTGGTGGTAGCAGTCCAAAAGTGAGTCCTCCTGGAGTGGCAGATGTGGTTTTGTTGGAGCAGAGATGATCCTGAGAGAAAAGGGTCCAGTGATGGTGGGAAGGGCCTGCTCTTCCTCCAGGAATCCAGTGGAACCAGATCCCTGGTGTTCCTGTGTCTCAGTTTTTATCCAGGTAGGAATGGTTGGCTCCTCCCACTGGTTGGAGCATCTCACAATGGGATGATGGAATGTGTCCTGTCCTTGGTGACCCTTCATGGCCCATTAGCAGCAGATATCCCCCTGGAGGGAGGATGGGTGGTGAAAGAGATAAGGAACACTGCCCCACCTGGTTTGAACAGCTGGCCCATTATCAGAAGGCACCTGCCCCCCACCCCCCAGAGTTACAAGAGATAAAGAAAAAAAAATCTCCCCAACTGCTTTCAACAGATGAAATAGAACACACATTTTTGGTTCCACAACCCAGGACAATGAGGTAAGCCAAAGGAGCTTGGGAGAACATCAAGTGTGATCGAAGCAAAGGGCACTTTTCAACCCCTGCAGGAGGCAAATGAAGTAATGCATAGCTGCAAAGAACTCAGAGTGCCCTTTTTGGGCACAAAGACACAAAGGTGAGGAGCAGTGTCCATCCTACAGGCCCTCTCACCACAGGCAGCCGCAGGAGGACACAGACAAGTGCAGCTGATGACTGAATTGCTCTCTGGAGATCATCTACAAAGGCAGGTGTGGCTGAGCCAAGCACAAAGCTGAAAAGCTTCACATTATACATCTTTGAGCTCTGGTATTCTGGGCAGAGTTTGAGAGTCCGTGGGTTATGCAGAGGACCTGGTTTTACATATAAACAGGTACTAAGCTTGGCTGCCAGGCATATAATGACACTGAATTGCAACACACTTGATGCTCTCCCAAGCTCCTTTGGTCACACAGAGCCTGGGAATACACTTACAAACCTTCAAATGCCTGCTGCAAGGCCCACAAACTTCCTCTGCAGCATCTCATCCTCTTGCACAGCAACGATTATTCTTTTTGTTTATCCACTGCATCCACAGGACCATTAGAAGGCTAAGGATATGATGAATGCCTCCCAAAAAGTCTTTATTTTTGGCAAACATACATTTCCAGAGGTAGCACTGGTCATTTTGGAGCAGGGTTCTAGGCTGTCTTGCCAGCAAGCAACAATCAGAAGATTGAAGAAGCAAAAGCAGGAAGGCTGTCATTTTTCAAACTTCCTTCTTCCAACAAGTGCATTTAAAATCTAAAGGGGGGTGTGGGGGAAAATCTATTAATGATAACAAAATCCATGCTGATCAGCTCTTGTGCTAGCCTCTGTGTTTTCTCTCTGAAAGCACTGGGCTGAGTCACCAGGATTATTAAAAAGGGCAGGCAGCTCTGGTTTGCAGCTTTGCAGCTGCCTCCATTGAGAGGCAATCTCCTCAACACCACCCCTTCAAAACTTCAATTTGAACTTCAATTTGAAAAGAAGATGCAAGTCCTGTGCTATGTTCCTTGGGAAATGCAGTGACCAAGGCTCAGATCCCCTGAAATCCAGCTCCTCCTGACCAGAGGATATGAGCATTAAACTCATCTACGTCTCACTCTAGAAAAACAGCATCTCCAGGAGCAAAAGGCTTTCTCACGTGCCAATCTGGTTCTGGTAAGGGTGTCATCTGGTCATACATATTCCTTGGAGATTTGCTATGCAGTCACTGATCTGAAGCAAATCTGTTAAAATCTCAGAATTTTCAGCACAGTATCACAAGCTGCTGCTGCAGTAGGCACAGAGCTAAGGCAAAGAGGATTTTTATTTCCCCCTCCACCCCGATCAAAAGATCTCTTCTGGTCAAACCTGAACAAAAACATCACCTATTGATACTTAACATGACAAACTGAAATGAACACCAGCTGAAGAGGAGGACAATGGCTATGCCAGATGACAAACTGATAAAGTCATCATATTCATCAACACCAACAGCAGCCAGCCAGTTCCTCCTCTTTGCTGAATTAGCCATGAAGAATTGTTTTAATGACAACAAGAACGTGTTAAAAGCACATGTCTCAGTGGCAGCTCGGAATGGGAAACTCAGAAGCCCACATCTGAGGAGTGGGCAATTAAAAGAGAAAGCAAAACATAACAAAACTTGCTAGGAAGGACTAAAAAGAGATGAAAAAAAACCCCAAAAATGCAAGTGTAGTAGAGAAAAAAAAAAATAAAAAGTAAATTAAATACTAAAAAGCAAAAGGGACAAATTTGACAATAAAAATGTTCTGCATAATTCAGGCTTGTAGAAGAGCATGTGAACAGAAGTGATGACAAAAGCTACAAAACTCAACATGATCACTTGAAGGGTGGGAGGTTTTGCAAGCAAACACACTACAGCAAAGGAGAGTCTGAAAACATCAGAAATAAACATTGAAATGTTATCCATTGAGTTACAAGCTTGTTTATAGGCTTCACGGGGTCTTGTGTCTTTGTAATCCTAAGAAATCAGACAGCTGCATTGTACACATGGTATTTTCAAGTGACAGTGACATTTCTAAAGGAGAAATCTGTTCAACAATTTGGTATTTGGGTCTCTGTTTTGAGACAGAAGCATCCATATCAATCCCAGTTGGATGAAAAAAATCATACCTAAGGCTTTAAGTACAAAACCACTAAAAAAGGGAAGGCCTTTCTAAAATTACCTCACATTGACTGATTTATCTTTAATTAAATTTTTGTAAGCAGGTGCCTGTATGAAGTAAATTCAGGACATACAAGAAGAAAAAGGCTGATTCTTAATTTTTTTTTCCAAGCATCAAACAAGATACAGTCAAAAATAAAAGAACAGCTGAATAGCTTCAATTAATAATAATAATAAACAAACAAACAAACAAACATACACCAACAAAAAACAAAACAAAACAAAAAAAAACCCTGGAATTTTCATGTTTGGAAGGTTTTTTTTCACATCTTTATCAGTCTGGCTTCAACCTTCATGCAAGTTCCCAAGTAAAAGTATCACAGCATCGCCCCAGGAAGTGTGGGATCTCAGGGGACAAAGAGAGAGGAGCCACAGAGCAGCAGCCAAGGTCAGGCACTCCTGAACTTGGGTTGTCCCTGATGCCTTTCCTTCACATGGCTTCTGCCATGACTTTACTGTAAAGTCAGGAGCAAAAGCACATCCTCTGTGCAAAGGGTCTAATGCAGCTTGGTCTGGCAAAATCTCCTCTAAAAGTCAACCCCCCAGCACCCACATGTGTTTGCACTCCCTTTCTCTGCACACCTGAAAAATTAAGAAAGTCAGGGCCTGATCCAAAGCTGACTGAAAGGGCTCACCCACTGCAACAAGCTCCAGACCAGCCTGAAAAAACAAAATGCTTTTCTTCAGACTGAGAAGCATATTGATGTGTTTTTTTCCCACATTTTTTTCAAGCCTCATTAAAGCCACAGGTGTGGGGAAAACTAACTAAACAGTAACAAAAAAAATATGAAAGGCTGCTTCACCTATGGACACGGGATGGGAGGTTTTGTTTGCTTTTTTAACCTAAATATTTCTTTTGGAAGCACTAGAAATGGAGAGAAAGACAAAAGAAAAAGGGTTACCTCATTTCTGTCATGATCTCATTTTTTATCATAGCCACATAATCTTCTGCAAGGCCTGGGGGCACTCAGAAGGCTGAAATAATTCAGTGAAGAGCAGGTAGAGGGGGGAAAATAGCAAATGATGAATGAAATAGCTACATAAATAGCTACAAAATAGCTACAAAAACCCACCAAAAAAGACCTGGAATTTTCATGTTTGAAAGGTTTTTTTCACATCTTTATCAGTCTGGCTTCAACCTTCATGCAAGTTCCCAAGTAAAAGTATCACATCATCACCCGAGGAAGTGTGCCACTTCTTCCAAATCTCAGTTCACGTTTGGGCCTTCAAATAAGGCTGCCCTTCATTGGCAACAGAAGCCCCTGCAGGAGGTCCAAGCAGAAGTCCATCAGACCTGCCTTTGAAGCACTTTGTTTTGCTCTGCAGAAATTCCTTCGGCCTCAAGTCACCCACCTACGCCCCTGTAAAAATACCTTCTTGCAACCTGTGAGGACCCTCTCCCTGCTTTCACCTGCAGTTGGTCTGGCTCCCAAAAACATGGCATAATCATCGAAATGCTCTGAGAGAACCTGTGGTGGCAAGGTTTGCCTTTTTCCAAAGCTGCAGGGGGGATTCCTTGGGGAAAACTGCACTGGCCAAAGGGTCGGGGCCGTTCTGGGAGCCAGTCAAGGTGAACACTGCTGCACCTTGCTCTCCTTGCTTTCCTTCCTTTCCTCTGAGCCCCTGTTGGCAGCCACACAGCCTTCTCCTGACCCACACCCAGTGGCTCTTCTTGTGATCTCCACAGAAGAGCAAAACCCCTTCACTAAGATTGTCCTGGGTGTTGCACCTGAGGAGCTTTGCTCTTGGGAGCCGCTGCCAGACACTTGTAGCAGTGAAGGGATTCAGAAACCAAGGCAGTGAATTTCAAAATACGTGGTTATTTCCCTTGCAGGTGATGGAAATAAAGTGCTTTCTGTGGCCTGGTTTAATTTCACGTCAGACACAGAAATTTGTCAATAAAAGAAGCCAAAATAAATGTTCTAAGAGGGTTAATCAGAAGCCCATCAGAGTCCATACAAAGACTGACTTCAGTAAGCTCTGTACCAGACCACAGACAAACACAGAACTTGGATAAATAGAGACAAACTTCAGTGTAGTCCAGCCTTTTAAGACAAACTTATAATCCCCAGTATTTCCCACTATTTATTCCTATGATTCTTTCAGGACTTTATGCTTCTCTTAGGGAAGAACATCTTCATACGGTACCAGACTGTGGACTCTCTGAGCTTCACCAACTGGTTCTTCAATCACCTAAAACTCCCCTCTATACCACACAGAAAGGCAACAAAGGTTAAGTCTTTTACACAGCAAGCTGCCAGAAGAGCAAGCAGAAAAGAATATTTACTGAAATATGGTCAGACTAAAAACTATTAAAAACTTTCACCAATCTTTGTCCTCCTTTATACAGCAGCCCAGGTCCCTTAGACTGTTACAACAGCACGACCTTCAAATTTAAGTGAGGTAGAACAAATATTTACTAAAATAAAAGTGTGAGAATTTCCAGATTTTAATAATATTCTGGAAGACTTATCTGGACTCAAGAGTCATACTTAGAATTTCTCCCTCAAAGCTTTACATTTGTGCTCTGCCGTAGATATTTAAGCACATTTGCACTACTAGCCTGAGTGCTCAAGAGTGAAAAGGGAAAAAGACCTTTTTAGATGATCATATACTCTAACTTGACATTTCATTTGTTCACCAATATTAACTTGGTGCCTTAAGTTAATTTCTTTTTTTTTTTTTTTGTACAGTGACTGGGCAGAAAGCAGGGCTGTTTACAGATAGACCTGTGAAGCCTTTTTGTACACCTCCCATCACACATCCTGGAACAGTATTGCAGTGGAGCAATATTTGGGGCAAGCACATTGTAGTGCTCCAGGGCCAGATTCACACTGTTACTTTGCTTGGCACCTTAACACTTTTGCAGAGATGGCCCAAAGTAGTTAACAGCAGAGGAAAAAACACTCCTTGCTCAGCACTGATGCTAAAACAGCAGGACAGAATTTCCCCACTCCTAACAGAGGGAACTCCTGCACTCCAACAAGCTTTTTAGACTATTTTGGTCTCTAAACAGATATTTTTCTCTTTCCAGAAATCACTTTCCCTGGATCTGATTTTTAATAGTCTCTCCTAGCCCTGAGTACTGTAGGTGAATATACTCCAAACTCAGTCCTGACAAACATAAACACTTCTTTTCTTATGTTGGATAAAGGAAGGTATAAGTTCATGATCATTTTTGATCCCACTGACAGCAGTAAGGTTTTGTTATTTCAGAGGGACAATTCTTCCCTTCAGCAGAGGTTCTGATCACAACTTTCCCCCACCCCCCACATCCCCAAAGGAAATATTCATCTACTGGCATGCCATAAACACACTTTTGCATTTGTAACAAAAATGTAAATGATTCAAGGCAATAGCAGAGTCTTCTCTGTTCTGGCAAAACCATTGATTTTCATCAGAGAGACACTTTTGGCTCAGGTTTAGAATACAGTACATTCTTTGGCACAAGGGATTTGCAACATCTTTGGGAAAATGCAGACCTGGGATACCTGCCTAGAATGGCCCAAGAAACATTTACCTTACCAATAAAAACAGAGGCCCACTTAACTATTTCCCCTAAGGGGCAGGTATTCATCTAATCACATCTGGAATCTTTTCCAACTTGGTTCCTGCAGCTAATGTTGCTCTGTCATGATCTGATGGTTTAATCCCAGTTATTAAACTGCTTATTCTAGTTGATAATAATAATAAAAAAAAAAAAAAAAGTGGAAAAACAACTGCCTGTCAATGCCCCAGTCTCAGAGCAAACACTGTGAAGTGGGCCCCCTGCTTTCTCTAAGCAAACAGGGAACACCATTTGGAATTTGGAGTCACAAAGAAAAGTTGACAGATCTAATGAAAATATTGGCAAATTTACGAGGGTGTTTTTTGTTTTTTTTTAATCCCTAGACAACAAAAAACCAAAAACACAACAACAAACTTGCCTTTGCAAATCCAGTTTTCTTTACTATGCACAAAGAACTTCTTTTCAGTGGTCTCAGCAGACAAAACATAACACATACATAATGCATGCATAATGTCTGAGCCAGCTGTGATATACTTTCACTCAAAATGTTTTTAACAATAAACGATTTGTTAACAGATGCATCAAGTTCTTCATGATTTTACAGGGAAAAAAAAGAAAAAAAGGCAAAACCACAATTCCTAGTCTTCATTTCCCAATGCTTCATTAAAACCAAATATTTTTAGATCCAAACGATAAAGCTTTGCCAGCAGCCTCTGCTGACTAATAGGCCATTTTCTGTTGAAAACACAATATTGATGTGAAAATTGCCAACTAGCTTTTTTCAGAGTATTATTTATATAGCTATAAATAAAACAGACATACCAGATAGACAACACACCACATGTGAAAACAAACTGAACTCAGTAAAGCAAGAGGTTTCCATTTCCATCAGCACAGACCTGAACCTTGTCCACACATTCCACAGTATGGGACTGGATGGATTTGTCAAAATCCAGCAGCACAGCCCAGAAGTAGTCCATGCTACAATTCATTCCCTGCCAAGCTGTGTGAATGTGCACTAATTTGATCACAAAAGATAATAACCTCCAAAAATCGCCAGCTTCAAATAAAGCCTGAACTGTTAAATACAAAGTTCAGGCTTTTGAGACTATTAAAAGTTCACACAAAATTCTCATTTCAGACCTCAAGACCCAGGCCATAATTTCATCACTCACTCTCCTATTTCAAATGTGTTTGCCCTCCCAGCTTGTTCATCCAATTCATTCATCACAAACAGGCATGGAAAACACCATGGCTTGGAAGCTCCACTCCAGACACTTGGACAACAGCTCAGGTCTTGGTTCCCTCATCGTGCCAGCCACTTCTGATATGAGATGCAGAAACTAACAAGTCAGAACAGCTCTGTGAAAAAAAAATAGGCAAGTCTCCATCCAAAGTGAGGTATTTTCTGGTCAGAGAAGAAGATGCTAATTTTCCAGCTGTTCCACTATCATTTGTTGTTAATGGAGGGAGATGCCAGATTAGAACCGAAGCTCTATTCTTTTTGCTGCAGAGGTTTAATTTCTAAATATCAGGCAAAAAGTGCATCTCAGAGCTAATTTTACTGAGAGATTTCAGTTCTATTAACTTTAGAGAAGTACTGCTGGATTATAAATGACAACATCTACTGTCAAGATGACTGTATGAGTTTTTTATCTTTGGATAGACAAGACTCCTTTCCTTCCTCTCAGACAACCAGCACATCTAATTGTACATCTGTCCTGGGGTGACTTTATGATGATGACTTGTATCCCCATTCATCTGTTTAGCCCAGAAACAAGCTCTGCACCTTTCAGAATCGTTCTGAGGGCAAGGGGGGAGGAAGAAGGAGGCAGTTTGTTTTCAGAAACTGCTCTCAGTGCCCTGCACTCTGCTCCTGGACTGTGCTGTCTGCAGCATGGACAGCGGGAGAGAGATCCCCTTTGCTTTTAGTTGGTTTTTAGCTAGCTGAGGCAGAGAAAATTCCCAAACCATGGCTTTTCTTTTTCTTGGAACTGTTCAGCCCTGGTCTGGACTGAAAACCCAGAAGAGCACCTGGAGCTCACACCTGTGGCCCACTGTGGCCAGGGTGGCATTTTCCAGAGCAGGAGGGTGAGATGAGAGGCTGAGCAGAGCTACACCCCACAACAAGGACTTGTTGAATTTGCCATCTCTTCAGAACAATGAGACATTCCATTGTTTAATATTATTCACTTTTTCATGCTTGTGAGTAGTTTGCTTTTCAAATGAACAGGTTTTTTCCACTTTTCTCAAAGGAGATTTACCTCCTGAACCTGCAAAGGGAGGAGCCGCTTGAATTTGCTTTCTAAGAAAGACCACTTCAGAAACTTCTTCCCAAAATTTGCCCTAAACCAGGGATACTGAAAGACATCTATCTCAGAGGTCAGGAGTCTGCTGCTACATACAGATAATTACATATCTTTGGCTGTTTCTCTCTGTAACCCAAGTGCAATTCCACGGGAGGGAATTGCTGTTCCTACCTTAGGAGCATTGCTGGCTGATACCTCTGGCCCCTATCAGTCAGCACAGTTAGAGGCCTCTAACTGTGTGAGAAGCCCAGCACAACCTGTCACTGATGCCACTAAAAGGACAGAGGAAAGTCACACCAGCAGTGGGATTTGACACCTTTTCCCCTCAGTTAAAGGATCGAGGGTGGCTATCAGGGATCATGGTTACAGCTGAGTGCTCCCACTCCACAGGGCAAGCCTCTTTCTGCCACCAGTTCTGGTCCCCACCTTCATCCCAGCCAGAGGGCTCAGGTTGCCTTGGCCCCATTTGTTTTGCTGGGATAGTTTCCTGCCATTTTGGCACAGGCACCCAAGCTGAAGCAAGAGAAACAGCAGGAGCACAGGGCCAGGAAGTATCAGCAGGCTATTAGATCACCTCATCCATCTTGTGGTACCTCATCTGTAACTGCTTAAATTAGAAATACAGTCTCTTTAGTCCCATACATAATCCAGAGAGAAAGATTCAGAGTGTGATTCAAAATGCCTAGGGTTAGTCCTTTCACAGGAGGTTTCAGAATGGAAGCTTCAGCCTTCCCCAGTAGAAGCCTGCAGAGATTAACCTCAAAAATTAGGAGCGTAGATCAAGGCAGAATGATTAGCCCCTAAAGAAAACAATTCTTGAGTTGAATCATCCACTGCTACCAAGATTTACGTAAAACAGGCAAAATTAAAGCAATGCCTAAAAAAAATACACCAGGAAACCTCAGGGCAAGAATGACAAAGGCATCCATAAGCTGCACACAGGGTAGTGACATCCTGGCAGCCATCTGGCAGCAGAGGACTCCAGTCCCTCAGACCTGCTAATACCTGTTTCCAGCAGCATTTACTCACAGAGGCAGCCACTGCTCATTTGGCTCCTGGGGCTTCATGGATTGCCTCACCACTGAGAGGGCCAGAAAGCAAGAATCTGAATTCCAAGTGCCTTTTCAGGTAACATATCAAACTGCCTGCTGCTGTGATAAGGGACAAATGGGAAAGGTATGGATTAATCTGAGATGCACCCAGACACAGATGCCAGGGCTCTGCATTTCAGGTAGATCAGTTCTCTTATTTTTTTTTCTCTTTCTATTAACAATGAGCAGGAAGAATGAATCATTTGACCATATTTGAGGTCTGTATTCGATTGAAATTAATTGAAATTGCANTTGACCATATTTGAGGTCTGTATTTGAGGAACTCTATGCTTTGATTGAAATTAATGTTGGGGTTTTTTTTATTTTCTCTGAGCAGCAATATGTGTTCAGGTCACAACAGAATGGCCAGATCTGATCCAACATCCAAAAGTCCTTGACCTTGGTCTGGGTCTCAGCCATTTGAGGCGATGGCAAGGCTCCTGCTGGGGTCAGTGATCTGTGATCATAATCCTCTGGTTTTTTGGCAATCCTCACCCAAGAGCATTGCCCTGATCAGAAGAGGACCAAATGCTGCTGCGCCGTCCAAGCCACGTCTTAAGACATGGTACACATCACCCATAATTCTGCTTTATTTACTTTCCTAGTGAGAAACACAACGAGTCAGGGTGTGGTGGCAGTGGCTTACTGACAGGCTCGATGTGAGCTTCTGATGAGCTGCTAAGCTTTTGCTGAGTAATATTGACACGAGGCAAAATGACTGACTATAAAAACCTTTAGACTATGCACATGACTCTTCCAAAACCAATGGCAGCTATTTGACAGATGCTCAGAGGTTCAGAATTTCGGAAGTAGACCTAAAAAAGGCAGATTAATGAGCAGATGATGGTGATGTAGTAAAGTTGCACAATAAATGAAACTTAGCAGATGGCTCTGCAACTATAAAAATCTCCAGATCCCTAGATTAGATAGACAGAAAGGACACTTCCTTTATTTTCCTGAATTATTTCTGCCTTTTTCCTCATGACTTTGGCAGTATCGCTCCTATCTCCTTTTTAAATAGTGCAACTTTCCAAATTTATTTTCCCTTCTGCTTTAAGCATAATAGATCTCATCAGACAAACTTTCTACTCTATCACCATGAAGGAAAAACATTAGGGGCGCACGTTCAGAGCTGCATATGCACAGCCCCATGTTTCCTAGGAAACAGGCGGGTTGCTCATCTCTGCGCCAAAATAAATTGATGCATCAGTTTCAGCTCCCTCCCAACATTAGTGTTTTGACTCAGGACAGAATGCCAAGCACCCCCAGCACGCCATCAGCTGTGATTGTCATCATTCTGCCTCTGCTGCGTGTCGGCAGTGGAGAAGCCAGCAAGCCCGCACCAGAGCTGCTACAGACACACAGCTGAGGCAGTGCTGACCCAAGGACAGGCGGTCAGAACCTTTGCAGGAGCTCAGGACTTCTGGAAAATCAACCAATACGATTAAGCAGAAGCCATTTGTTGTTTAAATTAGGCTATATTTATACATTCTAAAGCTGCTGTTCATGCGATCACGCATTACTTGATTGGTGCCTTTATCTTGTCTACGTCTTCAGCGTGCACTTTTCAGGAAATATGATTGGTTACAGTCTAGTGTTTTATGGCCCTTCTTTATCTAGTTTTTTGCAGTCTTGGAATTCTATTTTTCAGCCTCTTCTTTCTTATTTTAAAACAATTTATGCCTTAGTAACCTCGACGAGTTCCAGAGGGTTCTGATAAGAATGACTGAAGATGGTTTTGGCTGGAGCACGCTGTGGCTTAGAGCTGTTCAAACGTATTGCTGCAGCACCACCATTGGTGCTCCCTGCTCAGGGGCCGGCTGAGCCATCCCTGTGCATCCCTGGGTGCTCAAAGGCAGCCATCTGGGGAGGAAGGAAATCGGTGCCTCCCACTGCAGCACCTTCTGTTGGTCTGGGCAGAGACGGGCAGGAGTTTTGGCTTCGGATTATCTTCATATGACCAGCTCTGAGCTTAAAGACAGTCATTCTGACATAGACAGCCCTCCCTTGGGTATTTCCACATTCCCACAAAAGAGACTGCATTTCTCTTCTTTCATTACCTTTTTTTCTTTAAGCCCCAAACCGACACCGATGCATTTCCGAACAACGTTTTACTTCTGATAATTCCGATATTGATTTAACACCGCGTCCCTGGAACCCGACTCTTAACAGCAGAGTTACTGCAACATCCAGCTAAATGCTTGTGACAATTTGACCCTCAGTGCCAATACCACAGTAAACAGAACTCTGGGTGATCCCACGGAAAGGCCGATTAAGGAATATATATATATATATATATATGCACGCTCTGCCGCCTCAGCCTCCCAATAGCACATATATTAGGAACTGGGCCATCAAAATCTAAATTTTCTGAGAACTCCCTGTCGTCTGAAAGATGGTCATGTCCCCTGACGTCTATTAATTGGGCTGGAAATCTCCTCATTATTCAAAATGTCGATTGTATGAACTTACTCAATGTCTCCCCTGACGTTTGGATAATCGGGGTTGGATTGCATATGGGCCATTCTTGAAATTCTTTGAAGACAACTGACTACCCTCACGAGTAAAGGTTTGCAGGATCAAGCCATGTAGCCTGTATGAACAACATTCATCAAAAAATAATGCTGAAATAATTTCTTGTATATATGATCAAATGTTAGTATCAATAAATGGACATCATGGTAATGAGGCCTGAGTGTGTAGGTCTCTGCTAATATAGCATTAGTGGCACTTGATATTGATCAGCCAGCCAATCTGAAACCTCTTAAATAAGTTAACTGCTTTTTCTTTAGAGGATGGTAGTATAAGTTTCACAAAAGGCTGCTTTGTGATAGTTCAGGATTTTCCACTACTTCTTCCCTTTAACCCTTTTGCATGAGTTGCTCCAGTTTGTCACTGTGAAGCCCTCAAAAACTGCATAAAGGCAAGCTCATTAAAGAAAACCAGGAGAAAATAACCAACATATACTTGCAGAACAAAAATAAAGCACAATTTGGAAGCTCAAAAGATGAATGCAATTTTGCTGCCAAGTGAAGCAAGTTACATGACCCCCTTTTGTCGCAGGATACCCAGTTCTGTGAGTAAAACAGGAAAAAATGTTCGCATGCAGTGTGAGAGAAAGTAACAAAACTTCTCAACTATTCATGCCAACAACCTTGCTTCCTTAACAAGTGTTTGTGAGTGCTGGGATAGGTGCTTAATTCTGCTGCAGCCTGGGCCTAAGCCAGCTTCTGTACAAATCTGACTCATGGCAACCTATTGGATGGGGGATCAACAGCACAACTTCCTTCTTGTCATTTCTTCTAACACTTTGAGAAATTTCACCTTTTTTTTTTTACTTCGTACGCTGATGATTATATCCTCTGCCCTCGCAGCTGAGGAAGGCTATAAATATGTTTTGCAGAAACTTTAACATTTTGTGTGCATCCAGAGAAATACACTATTATTATACAGACTACCGATCTCTTCTTCCTTCGTGTGGGCAAAAGAATAAAGTCCTGAGCCCCAAAATGGTTTCCTCTACTGCCAACAATTCCTACAGTACAAGCAGCATTACAGAGCTGTAAGCCCTAGACAGCCTTCACTCTGGAACAGTCTCTTACGTTTAACTTCCTAGTTTCACTCATTCCTCAGCTGTGAAGCACAAGCTATGCAGCACAAGTACTGCAGTCTAAGTCTGTGGAGAAAAGAAGATGCTTTTACCTGTGTCCCACAGGTTCTTTAGGTTTGGATCTGTTGCCTTGGATCTCACCTCTTATTTTGGCTCAACAGAAATTTCTGGGGGTAGTTAACAGCTGCAGGAGGTCATAAAAAAAGGTTGAGAGCACCTCATGCTTACACTGAATATTGTACATGGATCTACACTACGGTGTCACAGAGATAAATAAATGCCAAGACAAGCATTCTTTGTTGACAAACACATAAATGAAGGTTAAGGACAGAGGTTTTTTTCCCTCTCTTGCATTTTTTTTCTCCTCATGTGTGCTGCATATTAGGCTCATTTAAAAAAAAAATAATTAACAGGCCCATACAGCTAAACAGCTGCATTACATGACCTACAAAAATCATGCTGTAGGATGCAGAGAGGAAAGCATTGTTGGGGTTAATCTTGAGAAAACAATGTGTTGGAAGTCCTTGAATGCTGTTGTTTTCCTTCTGTTCCAAACCCATAAAATTTGCGAGAGACGTCTCTTCAACTTAATAATGTTATTTGCTAAATGCACATTACTGGTGATGCCCATCTAGGGAAAAGTCCAAACCACAGCACTCCAACATGATAATTTATTCCAGCAGCAAAGAAAAAAAAAATCTCACTCTGTTCTTTAAGCATTATACACTTTGCTTTGGGACATAAGCCATACATTCAGTTCCCTACCAGGAGTTACAGCAGCTTTACTCCAGAGAATTAACTGGGTGGTATTCTGCCCTCTGCTATGAGTATCCAAATACCCTGCTGGAGGGGAGGTGAGGCTAGGGGCAAGAAATCAAAACTCAAACCTCAAATCGCCACCTCACTGAGCAGGGAGGGATTCAGAGCCTGCAGTCCTACACCTCTCACTCCTAAAGTGCCTCCCTTTACTCTGGTAGCAGGAGAAATCACACTGAGACAGCTCATCTATCAACACACAAGATGTGAACATCCTCCATTCACTCCTCCAGCATGTCTTGACCACAGATTACAGGTACAGGAGGACTCCTCCTCAAAACCACCCCAGAGGAGACAAGCTGCATTCCTGGGGAGCACCTCCACATTGGAAAGAAACCACTGCAGTATTACCAGGTGCCACCTTGCACCAATAAAGCATCCCAATTTTTTTTTTCCCCCACAAGATTCACTTTAAATCATTATATAACGCACAGAACCACCTGTGCTTTCCATGTAATCGGGGTGGCAGGCACTGCTTTGTTCTCTAACCAGGTGTCAAGAGGGAAATAAGAATCCCTGTTTCCTCTATACTCATTTCTGTTTAAAAATAAACAGGACCAAAAGCAACAAAAAGCCACAGCAAGACTTCACAGGTCAGATAAAAACATCCAATAACTGCAGTCAGTATTAGCACCACCTCAAGGTTCAATTAGCACCTCCCTCAACATTCTCCTTGTTAATCATTACCTCACTTACCAGCCAGAGGAAGCATCAGAGATGTGCTCAGCAGCCTAATTTCTCATGCACCTGACAGTGGTGCACTTAAATGCCACTTGTCAGCACCTGAAAGAGGACAACACTTGCTTTGCACACTAGTAACAGGTGACTTGTTCAGGCTACAATGCAGATGAAGTATTTGCACAGCCAGGAGTCAAGCCAGATGGAAACATACATCAAGGCACAAGTCCAGCTTGCTTAGAGCACAGTTCCTAACATCCTGCATTAAACCCTGTCTGCAGCATCAGAATTTTCAGCCCGTGCACTTACCCAGGATCAGATGAACTAATAACTACTGGAAAGACAATTAATAAATGAGATAAGATCTTCCTTTGGGAAGAACACTAGATTGCTCCATTAAGATTATTGCAGCTGTATAACGTTAATAGAGGCATGTCACATTGCTAATGGGACCATCACTTCCAGAAGATTCCTTCACTCTCACATAAACTTTATATGAATGCAGCTAATTTCAGTTCATTTGCTGGATCGTGCAGTGCCAGACATCTCACTGCAAAGCCTCTTTGGCATCCATATTTTGTGACCATACCCCTAATTCTGTCCACATTCTGAGCTGCTACATAACAGCATTTCCTTCCTAAAATAATCTACCCCTTTATATTTTGAAATTTCTTACACCAGTCTATTTCTGAATTAATTTCTCCAGGAAGGAGAACTGCATTTCATCCGATTTTCAGACAGACTTTGTTCCCACAGTCCCCCAGTTCTTCCCCCCTCCCTTCCCTCTCTCAATGCAATTTAGGTCACTTGAATACAGGCATCTCCAAGTCATGGGTGCAACCAGGGTATCACACATAAGTGACCTACAAAGAGGCCTGGTGGGGACTGAGCTGAAAATGTTAATCCTAAGGGATTTAAAGAAACATCATGTAATAAACATCATTCTTTCTTCCCTCTCCAAAGTGATCACATAAAAGAATCCAAAGTGCACATCTTCTTGGCCGCATGCAAAGTCGTTGTTTTATTAATTTATGGCAACACAACAGGCAAGATTGTAAATAACATCTAAAAGTAACACGCAGGCAAAGAGAAAAGGATCTCCCTCTGCTATAAAAAGGCAAAAAGGGAGCTTCAAATGTATCGAAGGAGCCAGAGTTATAACCAACACATTTTTCAGGTCCAGAGGTTTGTAATTCACCCCAGAAAAATTCGCCTCCCATAAATTTCAGGTTTACAGGCAGATCTCAGAGGAACCTGGAGTAAAAAAAAGATCCATTCCATGGAAATCTGCTGACAGATAATGGAGTTGTAGTCCAGCCTCCTAGGCACATTCCTTAGGCACCAGGGTAGGCTACCGAGCAGTGCTCCTCACCTCTCTGCTTAGATTTGACACTTAATGTGTATTTTTGTGGAAGTGAACAACTGCACACAATCCCTCCTTTGAGCCTCCTATACACACATACACATATATCTGCTTCTAAAACAACAAGTATTGAACCCTACACATTCCCTTTTCTTCAGGAAAGAGAGGTTCAACTAAAGTATCTTCCACTAAACGAGGGTTTCAGCTGAAGGCAAACACTGGGAAATCTGTACACATGTGTTTAGGATCCCTGTGTGGGCAGTTTTGCTTTGAAAGCAAAAAGATGATTCTTTCACATCAATGCATAAAATACAGGGGTCAGAGCAGTGGGAGACTCAGGAATTACTGGGCACCAGAAGGACTGAAATCAAAGGGACAACTGAATTTGAAAAAAAAAAATAAATTAAAAAACATAAAAATCATGTGCATTCCATGAAGGAGTCTTCAGTATTTCTAAAGTCAGCACTTCAAAGAACTCTGTAGTTCCTACTGGAGCTACTTCCTACAAAATTCTGATCGAAAAATGTATGCTTAAGTGTTATTCATGCACAACAAAATCACTTTGAGACCTTAAAAAAAATCCCACAAATATTTAATTCAAGATAATAAGATAGAGGATGTAGAAAGGACTCCTGAGTCACTGAGTCTACCTCACAACTACCACACCTCAAACAAAAAAAATCCGGGAAGACAACAGCCATCTCCAACAAGCAGGCTGGTGGCACTCTTTTGGCCCTTTTCTCTCAAGGAGCACCCCTCAGCTGCCAACAAATACTTGGGAAACCATAAGAGAGCAGAGCTCCATCACACACTCACCTCCTGAAGGTGCCCTCTCCTCAGCTCCACAGAGGGTTTTAGCTGACCTCAAAGCAGGGTATGAGCACCAGCCCCCGACCAGACAAGATCTCAGGCACAATCTTCCTCCTCAGGGCTTGTATCTTAACCAGAAGCCCAAATGGCTCCTGCAGCTCTGCCCTGCAGAGGAATCCCCAGGTGAGCCCTGAGAGCTCTCCTGCACAGCTGAAAGGGCTCTTCTTGGATTTAGCATGAGGATCCCTCAAACTTGGCTCCCTACAAGCTTCCTCTTGTGGTATGAAGCACATGATGTATCCCCTTGGAGGGGAAAAGTGTCCCCCTTGTCCCTCTTAGATGCTTTCCTCACCAGCTGCCTTCAGATTGCCAGATTAGACCTGGAAGTTTTCAAGTGCTTAATCAGAAGAACCCAATCCAGGGTTGACTTTGCTCCGCACCAATTTCCTAGGTCTAAACTATATTCCTATTGCAAGCTGGTTTGCTCTGGCTCAGCCTTAACCACGAGCCTGAGGGGCCTCCTTTTCTAAATCTGAGAGTTGGTGATGAGGAACAGACACCTGCAGAGTATGGCTGAACACACCTGCTGGCACAGCTGCCCTCAGGAGGGAGGGTCTCTCTTATTGACAGAAGAAGTTGCCAGGAGCAAGCAGATTCCTGGTTTAAGCCCCTCAGCTAAGTGCTTCATTTCAGTGTGAGATAAAGCCAGCCCATTTCTACAAGACACTTTTTAGGAAGTTCAATCTTCTCCCAAAAACGACACTTAACTAACTTCTAGCTATGATGCCCATTACAAAGCAGGACTTTCACCAGAGAAGCAAGCCCTATTCCTTCATAGTCTGCCAAATGAAACTTCAGAAAATTTGTTTCTCCCCCTAAACAAGGGTGTTTTTTCACTCAGTAGCTATCACACCCTATGGCCCCTATGGCTCTCTGATACAGTTTTTTTTTTTTTTTTTCTCACTGTGCTCAGGGCTGAGCAGCTCAGTGGGGTAAAAGCCTGTACAACATCATAAAGTAACTGCAGGACACAAAATAACTTAAATAATTTCTCTCCTCTATTCTACCCCATACATGAACAATCAGGTTTTCTTTAGCAACAATAGCTTCTGCCACAACCCTAGGGGCAGGAACCTAAACCATATGTACATAAAAAAGGTAACCTCAAGTTTCCTCTTCGCAGCTCTGATGTGGAATACCACAGGCACATTTAGTCAATTGTCCTTCAAATGTCTTCTGTATATGTGGCTTTTTTTTTTTCCCCTTTATGCTTGAGAAGATCCCAGAGACTCAGCTTGGGGGAATGCAGTCGAGTCAGGCTTCTGTTCGTTTCTGTTAGCTGAATTTATGTTGTAGGCTTCTGTTGGGAAGTGTCATATTGTTGCACGATCTTGGATGCATGTAAAGTGGTAATGCTCACACTGGCTTCTCCCTTCTGAGGAAACTGAATCTCCTTGGAGGGCTATCCCTCAAAACATTTGGCACTAAACCCAGAGAGCTGGGTAAATTGCAAATTAATTATGAAGGGAGGGTAATTATGGTGGTGAAGTTTTCATCCTCTCCTTTGTCACAGTGTTTCCTCCAGCAAGAAGTTCTGCACTGGCAGTGTGCACTGGGCACAAATAAATCCCCATCAGAGGAGTGAACCCAACCAGGTGAGAATCTCTCACCATGTGCCGCTTCACACAGAGAACACTGAAGGTTTTGCTCCTCGAGCTGAAAGCACAGCATCTCAAAAAACTCTGCTTCTCCAGGAGATTTACCAAGGAGGAACACACTGTAAAAGCCCGTTGCTGAGGTGAGTAGGTGTTAGCCCAAGCCTTGTAAGTTAAAAGTAACATCTCATAATCTCTGCTAAATGTAATGGGTAGTCGAAGAAACGAAGCTAACCCAGGCGTAATGATTAATCTTAGTGTGAGTCATGACCCCGGCAGCTGCATCCTGAACCAGCTGCAATCTATATAATGCATTCCCAGGAAGACCAGACAACAAGGAGTTGTATTAGCACACAGTGCAGATGGTATTAATACATGTACCAGCAGCCTCAAACCCAGCCAAAAAGAGCAAAGGTCTTCATTTACTAATATTCTTAAAAGGATAGCAATTTGTCTAAGATATTTATTATGCTTATCATAACCAAAAAGCTTGATTTCTGGAATTAATCCTTTTATTGCTAACAAAAAAAAAAAAAAATTACCATGAAAAAAGGTTGCTGGAGTGGATGAAGTCTCTGAGCAATGCACAGGATTAGCCATCAGCAATACAATTTTTCCATCCTCCTCCCCCTACACAGTGTCAGGGTCATGTAAAGTCAAAACACTGAATATAGGACAATATCAGTGGAAAGCAAAGCAAGCTTAGCTGGCCACAATGGAAACACAACAGAGGCCAAGGTAAACCCATCAAAACAGCATGATTAGGCTAAAACAACAGCAGGAGACTTGCGACATCAACAGAGAGTATTTGTGCCTTAACCCAGTTCTGTATTTAGGAGATGCATTCTGGAGATCTGAGTAGGTTATTGCGAGAAGGAAAACCAGAGCAGACAGATTAGGACTGCTTGCAGGATCCTTTGTGGGGGATCTACAGGTTTGAAAGCATTTCATGGGTGGATTGTCACTCAGGAAAGGCAAGGGAACAAAAGTGTTTATCTAAACGGGAGAGATCTGGACTGACAAGCCTCATGTCTCCAGGCAAGCACGGGAGATATGGAACCAGTTCCTTCAGCCTGGGAAAGAGCTTTCTCCTGGAAAGCTCTGATGTCACTCAGCTCCTGACTTCTTCAATCTGTCACACGCTTCGACCAGAGCTGCTGCTTTAGGCTTTCACTGTCTACACCAGTTTGTTCTTCCCTTCAGAGCTGTCAGGTCGAAAGGGAAAGAGTCTGGCGACAAACTGGACTTTTCAAAGTTTGTCCTCTCTTTTTGGTCGTGCTCTGAAGAGTCCTTAAACAGCCACTGTTTCTTGAGAAGAGGAAGCTGTAACCACGTGGCAGGTTTTGCAGTGCTCAGCTCCCTGGGCTTTGTGCAGCAGGGATGGTGACGGGGCTGACAGGACTAGGCATGCAAAGGTCTTAAGAGCTTCAGTGGCAAAATGGCCAAAGAATTAGAATCAGTGTTAGAGCATTTTGCTATTCAGCCTGTTTGTTGGCACAGAGCAGAGCAGAGCAGCAGTCTAACACGCTTCTACATGCCTGTAAACTGAGTAGAAGAGCAGGTTTAATTTTAGGTCTAATGATTGCTGACAAGTTCCTTTTTATCACATCTTTTGCTTCACTTTAAAATACAGTTTGAAAGGAACTTGACATACAGTTTCAAACCAAAACCCAGCTCCGGATTCCTCATCTATTCTATCATTTCCTCCTAAGTTGCCTGTCACTGCAGCTGCTGAATACCAGCCACCCTCACACTGAGGAGCTCAGGTCTCCTTCTGACCTGCACTGCCATTCAGAATCTGTATGGAAAGCGAGACCAGCTGGGAATGGTGCCATAAAATTTCATTTGCTGAAGAGGCTCTTTTCTAAATTAAACTAGTTAGAACTCGGCTGATTCATAAAAGCATGCTGCATTTTTTTTAAAACTCCACTTCTAGGCTATTCTCCCATTGCTTGAAAAACATACAGCCATTGATTAAGGCCTGTCCTAGCACACAGCAGCTCCTCAGCACTGCTGCAGTGAGAGCAGTTGTCAATACAGGGTACCTAGATCATCCAAATAAGATGACTTCAACAGTCATCAAACACAGTGACTGGAGATGTTGGTGTAGCAGAATTCACATGAGCAAACCAATGAAATGTTTGTATTCTTGAGGACAGTGCTTTTCCTGGGTTAGGTTGTGCAGGTAATGACCCTGCTGCTCGTGGGACAAAAAAAAACAAACAAAACCCAATAGTCATTAGCCTTGAAAAGAAGGGCTCAAATTAGTTCTTTACAGTAAATTTTCCCTACATTATTCTAGGCAACTTTTGGGAGTCCTTCCATCTTTAGCCCACTGTAAAACAAATACAAGCATTCCTTTATCCTCTGTATGTTCCAGGGCACTTGCAGGAGGAATAGCATGAATTCTTCTGTTAATCTGTCCTGGATGGCAAGTATTTGCTGTACCACTCTGCCCCCCAGGAATGGATGTCCCAGCAACTTCAGGACCCAGATGTAGGGCCCAGAGAAAAAGGGGAGGCATATGGAAAAATGACTATGGTCTGAATTATACTAGTCAAAATTTTTCCCATTTCCATAATTTCTGGGGAGCAAATAGAGTCAGAGGCTCACCAAGCTACTGCCTGCCATCCCACAGAAAGCTCTTCTTTGGCAAACCTGACTCCCTCCACACAGCAAATAGTCATAACTAGACAGGCTCCTGTAGCCCTGGTTCATGCCTGAGATGTTTTGGTTTTCTGAAACTCTTTTCCCAAAGAGTTTTCTGTCAACAAGAAACATATTTTTCTAACTGTAACCTTTGTTTACATTCTTTTCTTTCCCTAAGAGAGACTTCTTCTTAATGTCCCTCTAGTTTGACCAACGTAATTTAAAAAGTTTATCTTTCTTTCACCAACTGAGATGTTCTCTAATAATAATATAAAAAAAAATTACAAAAAATAAACAAAGTCATTCTGAAGTCAAAGTCTGTGTCATTATAGTCTTTAACAACATCAGGTTCCCTCCTCCCAAGTCTCCTGCAGGTTTTAATGACTCACAGAGAGACCTGAGCTCGGTTCTGGGCTCCAACAGAACAGAAACAACAAAGGTGGCTCCTGAAAAAAGGATGGCACAAATGAAGGCACAGCCTAAACCAGCACACACCTAAATGAGCTCAGTGTTGTTCATTTGTAGCACGCTCACCACCCCCCACCCCCATAACAGCAGATTATTATTCACCTACAGTAACATCTGTTCCTTTGCCACAGTCTCACCGGTGTCAGAGCTGTGCTGGAGCAGCTCCTACATCCCCTTCCAGGAAAATCTCCAGTGAGGCACAGTATTATAATGCCCTGACCACTGAGAGTTGTATACACCAGATGGATACTACCAACCGGAGCACTTTGAGCACACACACCCCACAAATTAAAGCAATCACTCAGCCTCAAAGAGGAGTAAGAAATATAAACAGGGGTTTGGGTTTTTGTTTTTTTTTTTTTTCCTGCCCAAAAAATTCGGCTTCACAATAAAAGCTGAGCAATGCTGCACTTTAAAAAGGCAAAAATTGTTTAGTTTTGTTAAGATCGTTAATCCTTCTTTTTATTTTCTGGCTTGTTTTTATTTTATGGCATGGTAAACTACAAACACTGATATTGTCTATTTACTATTTTAAAATACCAGGGGCCTATCTTTACTTTATTGAAACAAACTCATCGTCAGACTCCAGACTTATTTATTTAATTTTTTTCTGAATTTATTTTTCCCTTGAAACTCTCTCTTCCCCACCCCAAAGTTTCAGAATCTGCCACAGCAAAGCAATGGTGCTTCCTGAGCTCCTTTGTGCAGAGCATACACCTGACCTGTGTGACTTGAATTACGCTCTTCAGCATTTACCAGGGGTTAAAACACCCATTGGTGTTAAAGTCCCCCATTCCTGAGAGATGCTGCACTGCCTGCCTGGCAGCCACAGACCTGTTCTCTGTCAGGGCAGAGGAGAGCAAGCTGCAAGGGCTAAGTGAAGCAAAGGCACAATTAATGCAGTCCTTAACCCAGGGGCTGGCCAGGGAAAATGAGCTCTGTAGCAGCTAGAACCTTCCACAAAGAAGAGAGAGATACCTGCCTGGCTGCACTTCAAGGTCCTGCCCGATACAATCCGAGGTGGTGCAAGTCATTTTGTGGCCACCACAGCAAGGCATGCCAAGTTTGTTTCGCCATTATTTCACTCTTCCATCAGCTCAGGGTGCCAAAGGTGGCATGCCAGCAGTTTTACTCAGTTTGCCCCTCAGTTTCTTCCTTCCTGGCTCTTAGCATCTCATCTGACAGCAAGCTGCCAGAGTTTAAACAATCTCAGCGGCGCTCGCAAACCATATCCTTTTTGTTGTTTCATTTTACAAAATTAAAAACATTAAACATTAATGTCTCTTGAGTTTCCTCTTCCCCCTCAACCCTCCCACCTCCTCAAGTAAAATATGTTTTTTGTGATTCCACATCAGAAGGAAACAATACTCTGTGGTGCCCAATACTTCGTGGGTGTGGGTGTTTTCAGGAACCACATCTGAGAAGAAATCCCAGAGGTTATTGTAATCATTCCTTTCACTCCTGGGTACTCAAGCACAGGATTGCCTGCAATCAATTTGCTCTTGCATCCTAGTATTAAACTCCCTGTGCATAAAAGTATCACCAGCACTTTCTATATTAATCCACGTAGCAATGTCCTAAAGAGCTTTTTATTACGCTGCAAAGAAATCACAATGCAGAGCAAAAGCCACTAAAGCCTGCTTGAGCATTACCATCAAACACAAAAGTTGGGTCTGATCCTTCAGCCAGTGAAATGGAGGAGTCCTGGCTGCACTCACTGACTTCTCAGGGAAAATTCAGGGTAGGTGTCTCTGTAGCCTGCCTTAAGCTTATAACAAGGAGGATTACAAATCTACTGAAAACATGACAGGAAATGACAACACATTAAATGTAGAGCACGTGAACAGAGATCCTGATTAATTAAATGTAGAGCGTATGAGCAGAGATCCTGATTACTTTCAAGCTCAGGGGGTTTTTGTTTTGGTTTTGTTGTTTGTTTGTTTGTTTTTGGTTTTGTGGGGGTTTTTTTGGTTTTTTGGTTTGGTTGGGGTATTTTTTGTTAGTTTGG
>VWYO01005746.1:60339-72712 GCA_013400275.1 Rhadina sibilatrix | reverse complement strand
ACAAGGCACACCAATCATGTGGTGCCATTAATTATTATTAAGCCAGCACTCCTGAACAGGGCTGGACCCTCAGAGATTATGTGGGTGCAAACTCACAAGGAGATTGCACTTTTCCCTTGAGAAGTTGGTATCCATGCCTGTCTCTCCCAAAGCACACTCATCACCTGAGCTGCAAGCTCAATTTAGTGGTTCATCCACCAGCAAAGCTCCAAGCAACCCCTGCTTCCTTCCTTTAAAGCAAACTCTGGCTGCACACCTTCACACCTAACAGAACTCTTCTTCCATGTGCCAGGTGGAAAGGATTAAAATCCTGTTTTCTACCAACACACCAAAAGGAAGGAGAGCTTGGCAAGTTGCCTAGTGACTGTGAGTACCCACATCAGAAAATAAAAGAAATGGAAGGAGGCAGAAAAAAAAAAAAATCTAAGTGTGCTGGGGGGGGAATAGTGTTTTTTTCTTAGAGTACAGTAGTGCCTAACCTGCTTCTGAAAAAAGACACAGAATACAATAAACATAGGGCTGATATATTTTTATCAGGCTGTTGAAATAAGGATTTTGGATAGCCAAGTATGAATCTCCATTTGTTCAGCAATAAATCCTTCTAAAATCTTTACACAATTGATCTCGGTACTGGGATCTCCAAACCTTGACCAGCCTAGTTCTTGCACCAGATTCATTCCTGCTCTGCCTGAAGAGCTAAAACCCAGGCTAAGGAGATTCCATGCACTGTGGAGCTACTGCAGCTCAGCTGATTTTGGAATTCATGCTGGAATCTCTGAGAGAATCCCCAGCTGTGCTGCACAGTACAAGTGACCCCGCTACCTCCAGGGTCACTGCAAACACTTTGTGGCCATGAAATGCCCTGTATAGGACAGGACAGATCTGCCAAATGCATTTTAGGGGAAGAAAAAAAAAGCCTATAGATACATTTAAAATAAAAAGTGTTTGTGTGTGTATATGTATATATAGATACTATAAAATATAAAGAGCATGTGTGTGCATATATACACACTTTGAGATGAAACAGAGCCAATAAAATTAGGAGACCTAAAAGTCATGAGAGGGCTAAGCCCTAATTCACATACAGGATGCAAGCTGCAGTCACTTACTCAATGTTTAATGCTGTATCATTGAAGATTCTGTCTGTGGAGATTCCAGGTAATCCTCACAAGAAACAAGGTTGTAGTGAAAGTCATATTTGAGGAATTATTGAAAAATAAATATATCTAAGCAAGATGAACCTCAGTGCAATGGATACATCTGTATTATGCTACGTATTTCAGGATAATAAAAGTTTTCTTTTGAAAGAAAATAATATAATAATTGGTTGACAGCTAAACTTTTTCCCTGGTTGCCAAATAGATTTACAAATATACAGTTTAAAATAGTGACTTAGCTATTGTATCTAATATGATTATGGAACATTGAAGCTTTATATGCAGCATTCATTGGTATCTGCATATTAAAAAAAAAAGAGCAAATACTGTGTTTTTCAGTATAATAGCCTTGGAAAATGCTATCTGGTCACTTAAAAAATGGATGCAAAACAACTTTGATTACAGATTATTGTAAATATCTCTAAAAGAGGAGTTACTACATATAAACTTCCTATTGCTTATGATAAAAATCTATCCCACATTAAATCTATCCCCCTCTCATACTTAATCTGTTTCTACAAAGACAGTATTTATACACATCAGGATAGCTATAAAAATAATATTTAATTTAAATTTTGTTATTTATATTAAAAGACTATTTAAATGCCTCAATTGTGTCACATCAAGTGAAATATCCCTGAGAGTGAATATCTGTTGCTAAAAGCTTTCAGGCTGACTAAAGGCATGCGCTTCAAATGAGTTTTGTAGCTATGACAATGACCATGTAGACAAAAAAAAAATATGGATATTTATTGAAGACATGTTTATCTTGCATAAAATATTATTGCATATTGTCAAAAATTCCTGAGGGAAAAAAAAAACTGCACTTGTAGACTGCCTCCATCCTCTGGGAAGCCACATCCTAACGAATTCCTGAACAGCTGCAATTAAATACACACACAGCAGCCAATACAATTTGGCTTCTTGAGCAAGGACAAACAGCATCAGAAGAATCAGTTTCTGTCGCGTTGCGTATCTGGTTCTGGCCCAGCTTGGGCTCCCGGTAGCTCGGACACGCCACCACGACACTTGTTGGTGGGGTCTTGGCTCACAGGCAGTTTGGCTCACACTGTCATGACTGTGGTAAAAAGAGGGGTCTCTCCCAGACTTTCAGGAGACAGAGGTTTTATTTGGGGGGGTCAGGGGATCCCCCAGCCTCAGGTAAGTGCTCTCAGAGAGACCCCGAACCTCGGGCTGCAGGGCGTTTTTGTTCAGGACAGTTCAAGGGGTGGATACAAAACATACAAACCAATAAAACAATCTAAACAATACATGCCAACTAAGTTACCTAAGTTTCATCAAATCCAAAAGAAGTTTGGGAGTGGTCTCAGGAGATTTTGCCAACCAGTGGCCAAAGCTCTTGGACCTTAAAGATAAAATTCTGTGATGGACAGAAAGAACAATTATACGTCAAACAGAAATGAAACAAAGAAAAGAACCAATAAAGAAGAGTCTCCAGGCAGAGACTCAGGTTGTCTTAGAAACCCTTATCATACTATGATAAGAATACATTCTAGGGCAAGAGGCCCTTTCAAGGTGTTTAAGCTACACTAAACTTACAATATAAAAAAACCTATACTATATTCATAACTAAAGATCATAAAACATTTCTTGCAAACCCATAAGTTTCCACCCGTGAGGGGAATAAAATTGTGCTGAGTCACAACTCAGTCTTAGGTGGGAGAGGAATGAAGCCTGCCCAGATGGACAAGGTGGAGTTCAGAGTGGAGCTCTCCACGGTCACAGGGCTAAAGGCACAGTCCCACAGGTGCTGGACAGAGGGGAGATCTTCAGCCAGTCCATCAATACTGAGCAAATTGTCTCCAGCTTTGGGAAGAATCTCCCTTGAAATTGCCTCTACACGACACTGAGCAGGCAGAAAAATCTCTCCTTTGTTTTTAGCACTCCTTTGATAGCGTGCTCCACAGCCTAGAGAGGCAGGAATTAGGTGAATTACAATGCACAGGGGTAAAAAGCTTGTGAAGGATAAAAGAGTGATGGCTAGGGACCAGAAGTTTAAAAAAGGGGAGATGGAAAAGGACTGGAGGAAAATGGATTTTGTAGCAGCAGACTTGGCCATAGCTCCTGAATATTCTGCATTTTGCTATGGTTCAGCTTTGAATTTATTCTGCTGATTCCATATAATCCTGAAATTAAATTCATAATAACTTCCTATTCACTATAACCTCCTATCTTATGGATATCTCCATAAGTCAATACTATCTCCATATGTCAATTTGCTATGACATTTTCCTTGGTTTATCAAAGTGACAGACATTGCACTTTGCCTCTAAATGATCCACTCTTATGAATAAAGAGATATTGATATTCTTCAAGGTTTCAGAATTCTTGTTTTGATCCATTTGCTCTTTAAAAATTGTGTCTAAATTTTCTATTCAAAGAAAAATATGCAGAAAGCAAAGCAGTGAGACGTTTACCTTCATGCATTTCTACTTTCTGATACACACTTTAACTGCTCAATCACACATTATTTATTTTCTGCTTACTTGGCTGGTGTGTAGGTTAGCTTGGTTTCCACAAATGTTTTCTTTCTTCATTACCTTGTTTCATTCCCTTGGATAAATTTTGGAGACAGTTCACAGTTTCTTTTTTTTTTTTTTTTTTTTTTTGACGTGTTAAGAAAAAGACGAAATAACTTCATTTTGTGGTGGGCCATTTTTAAAATGGATTAAAGAGAAAGCTATTGCTGAGCAGCACAACTTAGCATCCCTGACTTCATCAGCAGACTATCCACCCCAATTCACTATAGGTGACTGTTTATGTCTTTGTGTACTTGAATGGTTGCTGCAAATTTTCATTTCTGTCATCAATTGAATGGAATATTGTGGATGGAAAAGAAATGCAGTTAAACCACTAGACTTTCAGCAGCACACATTCTCAGCTTTTAAGTTACTGGATGTTGGTTTCCAGTCTCAAGAAGATGGAATACATTTCAGAAAATCAATTTTGTTCTCACTTAAGCCGGAGGACCTTGATATTGCTGCATATCCTGCTCTTTCTTCAAAAAGATTTATTACAAAAGATGTAGAAATTCTGATGAGTTTCCCTGAAAGTCTAGATTTCTTCAAGGCAAACTGTAGTGTATAACCTCACTGTTGTACCAGTGTCTTATCACAGAAATCCCTGAATGCTGCTGCAGATCTCCATTGTGTTAGTGGGGTCTCTATTGGGCACACAGGACTGTGGCCTAACCACACAGAGGAATCTTCTGCTGAAATGACTGCTGCTTTGGCTAAACTAGGAAAATCTGTACTCCCTCTAGAGATTAAAGTCTAAAACCTGTAAAGACTGAAACATTTATTTTACACAGTGTTAAAAACCACACATAAACTTCACAGATGGTTAGGTCGTGGATTAGAGCAGAGAAGCAATAAGTTACCCCGTTTCTTTTAAACAGGTGAGCTAAGTAAAACAAATTTTATCACCACTGTGTGCCTTGTTATGCTTCCAAATATATCCATTTAAGGACATGGAGGGAAAGAACTAGAGATGAAGACTCTTTACCACAGAACAGCACTGGGGACAAAAGTTATCACAAAGAAACTCAGGGTGCAGGCTCTGGCCCCAGGCCGGGCTCTGTATTGCTGTGAAACTGGCTCTGAGCTGATCAGTAAGCTGGACATGTACACCCTGGCTCACCTCTCCTGCTTTGCCAGCTCCTAAAGGGGGAAGAAAATGCATGAACTCCGACCTCAGCATCCCTTTCTGCTGCTGTTCCTCTGCCCAGAAAGCAAACAAGGACTAGTGAGTGCTTCACAGGACGTGTCCATGTGGTTTGATTATATACAGGAGGTACAGCTGAAAAGTCTCCACTAGTGTTTGGGGAAAGGCCAGCAGCAATCAAGGCTCAGACCTCTTAAGGTAGGAATATATTAAAAGCAATTACTCTAATCATTGGTTGCCCTCACAAAGAGGAAACCTGTGGCCTTTATTTCATCTGCTCATGTGCTGTTAAGCATTGCTTCTGCTTTTGTTCGTTTTGGCACGCAGGAAGCCACCTTCCCCTAAAATACCAAACAAATGCTTCTGAGAAGCTGGCTATCTGACATGATTAATGCTTATTCTCTTATGGGGTCAGAACATTGCAAGTTGGTTTACTCTGGCCTCGTGATCCAAAAAGTCCAGGCAGGGGTGAGAAAATCCTGAGATATCCAGAAAATCACCTCAGTTTTTTCTGCTTGCTGATACCTGGTAGTCAGGAATTTTCATCTTTTACAGGACATGAATAATTAATTCATGGTCTTAAACTAAAGGCTGAAAAGATCCTAAACATGCTCATTTTTAGGGAGGAAGAAATATAATCATTCCAAGAGATGATATCCCAGAAGTCAATCCCTTGCCACTAAATTTCAGCCAGTCACCAAATCTTTGGAGCTGTAGCCTTCAAAATGTGGTATGCTCACTTATTATGGACAGTCACATGTCAAATAATAACAAGAACAATATATTTCCTGTCCTTAAGGTTACCAAAGGCCATATAAAATGTATGAATGTCTTTCATCAGCTTTTCAATTTGTCAGTTCCCAAGGGTTCCCATGCAGAGTATTTTTTCTAGCATTGCTGTCAAAGTGGTGAATGGATCACCACTATTCATAAGGCAAGTGACATCATGCTGCTCTGAATACTGAGCAGGAGGTTGAAGCAGAACCTTAATCTTGTTTTTGTCTTCCCTGCCCCTTCTACAGCACCTCTGTGCTGTGAATCAAAGTAGGTTTAGTTAACAGGTCTTTGCTCACCAACAATAATTCAAAATGTAATTTCATTTCGAGATCTAAATACAGAGGAAATCCAAAATAAAGTTAATTGAAAACCAAAATTAGTTATATGAAGAAACCCTTTTGAGACCAAATTATGTTTACAACCCAGCAATTTTTTGTTCACGTTTCTTTTTTCTTGAAAACTTTTCCTTTACTCCTGTCTTTTTTGACATCCCCAGAGGTGTTGCAGGGTAGTGATGTATTTACGTGTTTGAAGTCTTGTTTGTTGTGATTAGTCATCAAGGACTCACTTGTTGATAAACATGCTCTGTTTCCCTTATCATAACTCATCTGATCAGAAGGATCATTTCTGCTTGAGAGAAGCTATCTCCACTTTATTCTAACATAAATCATGTTTATGTGGAACTCAGACATCTTAAAAGCATTCTCCTTCTCTTCCCTGTGTCTTCCTGACTCACTCTGACTGCATCCCAGTAAACTGATTGTCTTCTCTAATTTCTTTATGGCATCTCATATTTATTTAATATGAGAATCTCTCTGTTTTCCAAAGAAATGTGGCATTGATGCTCTCATATCATCAGCCCTTGCCCCATAATACATTACACTGTACTAGATGCAACCACTGTACTGCATTCACTCTTTCACACCCCTGATTTATAGGTCATTACCCTAAAAGTTATAATTAACCATATTATTCAGTCAGTTTTGCATCAGCAATTGTCTGTCTGTTCCCTTTTGCCATGAGCAGAAGCGCCCCGGACTCCTAAGAAGAGAGCACAGGAATGCCCTACTGGCTGATTTCCCCAAGCAGGAAAAATAACATGTCCAACCCAAAACATTCTCAGGCATCATTTGCATTTGGACAAACATTCATCAAAAAGCCACAAAGAGCCCAACATCCAATAACTGCTTTGCTGTAACCCTTCTGACAGGCCCTCCAACATTCCAACAGCTTTTCTCCAATTCTGCTTCATCCACCCCTCCAAATGAAGCAATTTACTGTATTAAATTCATTTTTTGTTATAAGTTCTGCTGTCCTTGACAGAAACTGTACTATGCTCAGATTGATAGAAAACTCTTCTGTAGGATTCAAACTTCTGTTCCTAAAACCATCTCAAAAAATTGGCTGTAGACATGCAAAACTTGGCAGAAAGGTGAATAGCTGTATGACAGTGTGTTAAGGGTAACACGCATTTTAATATTTCCTATTTCAAGTTGAAACTTCTGCATAGATGGAGATGTATTTGACTGGTCTCTCCCAGACTCAATGTAACATTGAGTTAGCAGTAGAACACTGAGGAATGAAAAGCTATCCTGTTTCTCCTTGTTATCTCAGCAACTTTATACAGGACTGCTTTACATTTTTTTTTTTTAAAGAGCTGCTATAAGAACAACTATTTTCCTGGAACTAAACTTACAGTGATAACTTTCTGAGATCCAAAGAAAAGTAATGTGAGCTGATGGATAAGATGGGATGTGGAACATTATGTATTTTGCCCCATGGCTACTGTCTGTAGGGCAGCTAGTAATACTCCACTGATGAAATTACTATAAATACACTGAAAATTGTCTTTGGATAGACAGAACTATATCAGGAACTGTGAAACAAATGTTATGGGCTTTGTAATAGGTATAACTGGGTCTGACTTGGGATTGAAGAGTGCTGACAAGCCAATTTGCAAACACAGATGTGTGGGCAGACACATTATATGTATCCTGAACGATTCTGCTATGCCATTCTGTACAGAATTATTCTGGGTGTAAGTATTTGATAGAGGCAGCAAAGCACAGTGAAATTGATGCCTAAAATTAGATAATCTGATTCTTTTTTGAAGGTGGCTGGCAAAAAAAAAAAAAAGCTGGTGTGCTGAACAGTTTGCCTGAAATTTGTTAGAAAACGCTTGGCAGTAGTTACCTGCTTAGTGCATATGCTCACTGAAATATTCTAGTCCCTTGGCAGTGTAGTTTAGGGGTTTTTTCAAGACAGTATTTTTTGTGTGTTTTGTAAGACCCTCAGAGTTATTTTACAATGCTGTGTGTTCTTGCAATCGAAGTAACCACAAATTCTCCCTCTAAAACCATCCTCATTCCCGAGGATGATGTTTCTGCACAACACTCATTGTTTGTCATCAGTCATGCAGGCCTGCCTTCATACACTAAAAAAGGTAAAAGATAGCAAATATAGTTTATATCCACCAGAAGTTTCCAATCAGCTTTTTTATCTCTGGAAGTTTTAACAACCATGGCTGTAGTTGAGGCTGAGCTGCAAGGGTGAAAGGACAGATTGTGCAACTGTTTAACAAGCAGCAGATCAGATTAATTGCAATGATCTCATCAGCATGGAAAAGAACAAAATTCACTCTTTTGCCTAACACACTATTTTAAACATAAATCTATTAGATTATATAAGGGAGCTTATGTATCAGAAAATAAAGCTGCCCACTTTTCTGTTTTCTGTATGAGTTTCCTAGGTATAAATCCACAATAATTACCAAAAGTCATCATGTAACTTTGTTAGCAATTGGTGTACATGGTGTTTCACCTTTGTTTATATTTTGGTGTATCTACATTCAGCTTTGGAGTCCTAAGGCTTTTCATGGGTGAGAGATGCTTCAGCCTCCTGACAGCAAATTAAATGAAAAAAAAGAGCTCCTTAAATTTCAGCTATGACACAAATAATTTCTTTTCAGAATAGCTGAGTGTCAAGGTTATGGTAATAGCTATCAATTCAATCTTTTCTGAAAGGCACTTACGGAGAATGATTTAAATCTTGATTTTAAATCACAAGTTGTCCTTTAATATTTGTGGGATGGGGAACTTCCATGACTTCTCTTCAGAATACTGCATCCTGTCAGTCCTTGAATTTGATTCGTGATGAACACAGTTTGCTCTGAAGTACTCAAATAAAATCCCACTTTAAATTTAACACACAATGCATTAAGAATTTTTTTTAATAAATCTCCCCTTATTTTGGTATCAGTGCATTAAGCACATTAGTTTGTACTCTGGAGTGGACTGCATGACAACACAATAAATGAAAGATATGGATTTACAAATGTTTCCTAAATTATTTGCTCATTTCTTTTTGGTGTGTTCTGCTCCACAAGATTGATTCTTATGTGGTTTGTATAAAATCATGAATTGATGTTAAATTAGAAATTAATGCCTTTCTGTAATCCCTAAATATAAGTTAATATTTAAAATACATTACTATTCAGTGTGTTTCAGAAAATACAGATAAATCTGATACTAACAAACAGTATTTTCCCTTTTCTCCCACACCACACTCACACAGAATAATGAGCTCAAAAATTTGGGTCCATGGAATTTCAGGGCAGAAAAGCAGAAAGTAGAGAGGGAGCAACCAACAGTTTGTTTTAACAAAAACAAAACAAAAACAAAACAAACAAACAAACAAAAAAAAGCTGAATTCTTTATATGAAGATTAAATCTGGCTAAAAGGTATTGGTGTAGTATTTAATGGTGCATAAAACATTCTTTTTGAAAAAACATAAAAAAAATTCTCACTTAATCAACATGACCACAACATATAAACCTAATCAACACAAGGATACCTTATGATTCTTGCATACTGGATCTGCACATCACCTTACAACACTGTCATTCTGAACAGATATCTGGGGAGAGTTTATCAAGTGTAAATAGAGAGGGTTTTGTTTGGTTTTTTTTTTTTAAGTTTTCTCTCTTCTCTGGTTTTCCTACCTCATGCCTAGTTGTTTTTTTACATTTTGTCTCTTATTGCTCTTGGCTATGTTTCTGAAGATTGTGCCAAATCTGAGGCCTATTTAAGTTGTTTCCATTTAAATGCGCAAAAGTAAATAATTTCCAGTTATGTAATTATTGTCACTCCAAATAGCTGTGTCTTTGTGATTTGCTTTATAACTACTGTCACTTTGCAGTGGCTACCAGGCATTCAGATTCTGTAGTCTAGCTGAGAGCTATCATTAGCAAATCAAAGCAGATGTATTTGTATGTGTATTTTTATTTCCCAGTCCTCGGAGTGCTCTACTCTACTGCTGCTACTTTAACTTTTGACCCCTGGCAAACCATCAGTCTGCCTTGTAGAACACATTATTTTGTCTTAATATTGAGCTTTTTTTTTTAGCAAGCACTTTCCTAATACTAGGGGCAGAAAAATGGTGCCTACGATGATTTTATGTAGCCTTCATGAAAGTGCAGTGTCACAGCTGTGATTCAGTTGAATTTCTCTGAGTCATGTTCTGGAGAGACTGGTCTCATTCCTGTCCCCTGGATTTCTCCCCATGCCAAGGACCTTTCCTTTCCTTTCCTTTCCTTTCCTTTCCTTTCCTTTCCTTTCCTTTCCTTTCCTTTCCTTTCCTTTCCTTTCCTTTCCTTTCCTTTCCTTTCCCAGATGCTGTCTCATCCTCAAGTGTGGTACCCCAGCAGATTTGCCCTCAGCAAACACTGAACATACATAAGAATATTCTTATATGCCAGAATATAAGTGCTGGCAGTTAGAATTCCTTGGCCATTACACAAAATTTCCTTACAAACCTATTTTTATCTCATTTCCTAGGAACCCTCAACAAAGGAATCCTTGTGATTAAGAGGTCTTGAAGTGAGATACATGAGATGTGATTTAATAACTGCTTCACAGGAGACTTGACAAAATGACCCACACATTTTTGGGCCACAGCTCTCTGTCTGTTGAATGAGGATGAAATAGTCTCCTGCTTTTAACCTTTTGTCATCTGTTTGGATTGGGATGTAGGTGGTGCTTTGCAAATTATAGGTCCTGCTTTCAGCTGGAGAAACTTTAGGACCGAATTCATTACAAGGGTCAGGAGGAGTAGGGACAGATATTAAGCTGATTAAACACTGCAAAAGCCTCAGTCACTGACAGGGTGAAAGATTTCTAATAGGCAATTTTCCCTGAAAAAACTGTACAAAAAAAAAAAAAACGAAGAGCATGTTCCTGTGCAATCACACCTACTCATTAACTCAGCAATGATCATATCTTTGGCCAGTGAACTCCCTGCATTTCAGACCTGGATTATATTTAATGGAGAATACAGCCACTGTAAAGACTCACCCCCTCTCTCCTCAACTTATTTTTCAGGCTCACAGTAGTGATAAACCTAAAATGGGTTCATTTTTGCATCCCTCTGCAGCCTCCACGCACTGAGGTCATCAAGTTTGTGTCACTACTTTATTTTTACTGTGCTGCTGACACTGGAGTGGGCAGACCACCAAAGTGCTGTTGAGGATCACATTTAGTGCAGTGTTGAGCTGCAGGTTGAGCTCTGGGTGCTGGGAAATGTGGCAGCCCCAGGCATGAGGCCACGAACAGATCCTTTGTACAACAAAAAAACCCAAAAAATCCTCCAACAAATCCAAGCAGATATTTTGGGAAGAGGTATTAACAAAACAAGCCCAGTTTAGGGCATTATTTACTTCAATAGAAGATAAAAAAGATAAAAATAAAACTCAAAGTTTGGTTTAGCCTAACTTTTTTTTTCCTATTCTGTTGTCCCCAGCTGCCCTCAAAAATTATTATCTATAAATTAAAGTGTCTTTTTCTGGAGCAGGGAATAAGGTTCTTTGTAGAGAGACAGAGTGGAAGATTCTGGTACTTTATTAACAGAGATGGTACTCCTTTTTTAAGGCTCAATAAAATAATTTCAATGTGCATTTTGGGAGAGGAAAAGAGAAGAACGTGCTAAGCAGCTGAAGAAAAAAAAATAATACAGTAGGAACAAAGGTGAGGAAAACAAAGGATGAAAAAAGACAAAGTCTGAAAGAGAATAAAGAAGTGATTCTGTGGAATGACAACTTTACATCTGATGCACTGTTGCTTTGGTCAATTGAAGCCCTGGTTTTACACAATGTCTGGTGCATTGTATCCTGCCTTGCAAACACCAACAGAAAAGGTGGCTCTGCTCTGTTTAAAAGCATTCAAACTCAAAATGGCTGTGATGAGTAAAATCAAAAAGTGATCTTAAAAACAATGCCTTGATGGCAGGTTTGCCTTCTGAAAGTTGTTTCTGCAGGGCAGACAGAAGTTACAAACATAAATAGTGTTCAGCAATAGTTCCAGCAGTGAAAATAATACCTCGACTTCTGTCAGAAGACCTTCTGTGGAAAGCTAATGCATTATATATGTTTGAGCCTTTTAGCCATTAAATGTGCCATTTGACAACGTAAATGCTTTGCTTCTGAGACCCACAAAAATGTCTTTTCAAAAGGAGAATAAAGCTGTAGATTAAACGCTTTTATTAGAGATTAGGGTATTGTAAAATTAAGTGCTGTAACTACACTGGCAACTTCAGGGGTTTAAAAAGCACAGTAAAACACTCTGCCTGCACTAATTGCAGGCCCTGTTTTTTCTCCTATTCCACCCTATCTTATCTTCTAAGGACATAAATTAAAATAATTACCAATTGTGCTGTGCTGGCAGAGTACCTTTTTTTTTTTTTTTTTTTTTTTTTTTTTTAT
>VWYO01005746.1:37551-60328 GCA_013400275.1 Rhadina sibilatrix | reverse complement strand
TTTTTTTTTTTTTTGAGGAGACTACAAAAGAACACAAAAATAACAGTATGCAACTCTTGGTATCTAAGAAATGCTGTGTAAATAATAATTCTTGTGAACTCTTGGGGTGGAGATAGACATCTCTGTTTCTCTCTCAACACAAGCAGGAGGCAAAGCTCAAAGCCAGTGGTTTAAGATTTCAGGCTTTGGGGAAGGGCAAGACAACATTTAGTGCAATAATGAACTAAGTGAAACTAAACTAAGTTCACTAAAAAGTGAACTAAGACTAATTTTGAACATTTAGTGCAAGTGTTCACTAGGCAGAGCTGTGTCCCTCTGGCTGTGTTAGGAGCATCCCTGCCCTGAGGAAAATACTCAAATTAGTTTGGAGGCCTCTCAGCTATTGTACCACACACAAGGTTTGCTGTTGCTCTTTTAGTGGTGGCAAAACTGAAGCACTAAAACCATAATCCTAAACTAGCCAGTGTGTCCATTCTTTGCTTAAACCAAGAATCCAGGAGAGTTGTGTCTTTCAACTGTATTTTTTTTTTTCCCCCCAGGGACACATTTTGTCCTTGATGACAACTGCTTTGATCTTAGAGAGGCTAAAAGGAGGTGATAGCTGTGGTGTTTTTTTAAGGAAAAAATAAAAACCAAAACCATAAACAAAGCAGTCACAGAATAGTCACATAGAAATGCTCTTTTTGAATTTTTTTTTTTGGTTGGTGTTACTTAGTAAACTCCCCAGGAAAAAAAAAAAGTTATATGGTTCCACATCGTGTGTATCAATGCTGCATGAATAAAGCCATATAAAAATGTAGGCATGTGGGTCAGGGACCAATATTTTTAAAAACAGGCACTTTTTTCTCTCCAGTGCAGGCAAGTCTGTAATCAGTTTGTACTTAAACACTGATCTCTGAGTGCTCAGGACAGCACAGCACATCCCTGAATGGTTTGCTGAGCTTAAGCACTGAAACTGAGCTCTGGCAGCACTGGGTCAGAGTCACACACACCCAGTCCCTTGCTTTCAACAGGAGTGTGCTTGCAATAACCACACATCACATTTTTCAGGACAGTAGAAGCAGCTGAGCAACTGTGAGGGTTTTGAGGATCCCATTTTCCATTCCTGATGCTTGTAACTCAACTGAACTCTCTTTAGATTTTTGACAGATAAACGTGATAGAAAGGCTCACCACGGAACCAAGGATTAAGCAGGTAGAGGCATCAAACCCTGTGTTTGTTGATGGCACTAAACAAAGCACACAGACAGAGACCACACTCAGCAATAAATTATGTGCTGTTGGGTCTTGATTCTCTCAGTTTAATAGTGATAGGACATCCTCCAGCTGTCCTGAAAGATGGGAATAGAGGAGTTTATTATTTGGTGAGTGTACAATAGTGAATGTGCCGTTCACGCTGCCGTTTGTTTCCTCTGCTCAGACAGCACTGCAGCGTGCCTCTGGAGAGGCTGACAATACAAATAACTTGCTCTCTGTTTCCAGCTACAAGCAGTGGCTGCTGTGCATTCTTCACACAGATTTCACGCTCTGACAGAGCCTGTATTATCTTTTTTTTTCTTTTTTTTTTCTTTTTTTTTNTTTTTTTTTTTTTTTTTTTTTTTCTTTTTTTTTTTTGGTACCAAATGAGCGCTGATAGCCACAATGAATGTGCCTAATAACTTCAATGCATATTTTCAGAGTAGCACCCACGAGTGCCCTACTCACTCCCTGATACAGAGAAGCAGGAGGATTTCTAACTCTTATCTAGTATAAGATTGAGGCTCTGTTGTTTCACACACAGCTCCTTTCAAGGACAAGCAAGGAAAATGCTTACTTGACACAAACACAGCACATCCTATCTAAATTACCTCCATTATTATTCACTTTATTAACAAAATGGCATTTTTGCAGTTGTTTCAGTATTTTCCAGTGAATATTATGCAATTATTACAATTTGCCACTGAGAACTGACTAAATGCCAATTAAGTAAGCTCAGTGGATAGGAAATGAAGGTGACTGATAGCAAATGCTGGGAGGTTGCTAGTTATCTCAGAGTAAAATAAAAGAGGGAAAATACTCATTACATAGATCAGAAAGGTTATTAAGTAAAAAAAAATGGGTAAAAGAAATTTTAGCAAGACTTTTTGTTGGAAATGGGTATGGTTGAGCAGGAAATTAGTGGGAAATTATAAATAAATAAATGTTCCTGAAAAAGAAGAAGTCCCATTTTACCCTGGGTAGGTCCATTTTGTCTTTTATAAATAACACCCAAAGGATGTGGGTTGCACATAGAAGTCTAGTTAAGATATGTCTAAATCCAGGCATCTAAACTTTGGTCACATCAGACTCTGAACTAAGATTAATTTTGAGGATTTCAGTGACTCCACTAGATCTAGGGTAGTTAAGGAACCATCAGACAGCAGTTCTCCTGTGTCAAATTCACTTGGGTGGGAATTTGACCAAATTTTGACCAAATAGCCACCAAATTTTCTTGGGTGGCTAGCCACTCTTTACCTTAAATATGCCCACTGACTAGAAATTCCAAAATCAGGTCTCCAACACAGAAAGAGAGCTGATGGGGAAGGGAATTGTACATTCCTATTTACTGTCATCAGCTCTGAAAAAGGGACACCATAGGCTGGTACTGGAAACAATCCCAAGTGGTTTCTTTGAGTCATGAGTAGAATAAAGTAGCACATTAATTAAATTCACTTCACTTGGGGTGTCTTGTTCTCTGCTTCATCCTCCCAGGTATCTCAACAAGTAGTTTTAGTGTGGTCTGTCTGTGAGTTATGGAGCAGCAGTCCAAAAATCACTTCAGTGAAGTTCAAAGGACCAATTTGGTCTTTTTCTCCATCAGACTTTGTTTTCTTTCAGAGATTGTTTTTCGAGAGATAAACAAATTTGCTGTACTGTAAATCACTCCTGTCAGCTCGCCCTCTCCCCCCTCCCCAGCCCCAAAAAGCTTAATTAAATTTTTAGATAACAAAGCTCGGTAAATTCTCAGTAGAGTCAGCATTGATTTAAGGGAACGTTCACGATGTCACATCAGTCGTGGTCTTTATTTTGGAGCAGTGCTAATGATGGAAACCAAGCTGCTAGCAAGCAGCTTAAGAACACAAAAACTGTCTGTTAGAAGAGACAACAAACTTCCATCTGCTTTCAGACGATCAGTGAGCTCTCCCTAAAGGCAGAATGGCAAGTGAAGTGTCCCCAGATGGCCTCTGCAGGAGCAATGGCAGAAGAAATCAACCTCCCCAGGCTGTCAGATGAATGACCTACAGTTTCCCATTCAAAGGGCTGAGCTGCATTAGTGGCAGACAATATAATCCAGGGGCAAGGAGACAGGTAAAAAGAGTATCTGTCAGTGTTTTTGGAAGACTGCATGGCTTGAATGACAGAGCACAAGTTTCATATTGTTTTACAGTGATAAGAGCTTGTCACAAAATTGGTTTTTGTAGCGCAATATCTTTCCATTACTCCACACTCTGGCATGCAATGTTTTCTGTCGAGTGGGCTATACTGAAATTGTCAGTGTGAGGAGTAACTTATCCTGTGATGGTTCTGACACTGCTCCACCAATCTGTCCTCTGCTGGCCCAGCCCCACAGCTCTCAGAGGGCTCTTAAAACACTCTCGTCAAGCCATCAACAAAAGCCAGTGGATGGACAGAAAAGCTGAACTGAAAACAAGTGAAACAGCTGTCAGACGAGGTGTGTGCTGCAGAACTGATGTTATGGTGATCTAGTTATAGGTTCCCAGTAAGATGAGAAACCTCAGATCCCAGCTAACACGAGAAAGGGAATGCTGTGCCAATTTCACCTCATGCGTGATGCTTTCACCCAGGCTTCTTTGTTGCCTGCTAATTAATCATGTTTTGCCTGTAAAAAAACTAAGAGTATTATGAGAAATATTTTGCATACAGAATAATAAACTCCACAGACAGTTCTGGTCTCTTCAGCTTTCTCTGTCTTCAACTGTTTTCCTGAAGTGGTGATCAGTATTCTAAGTCAGACCAACCATTAATTCTCTCACAGAAAATATGGATCAGGCCTTCCAAGGAGCAGATGAAACAAGCTGATTGTTGCCAGCTTTGATAAATTTTGCTTAATTGGACCTGGCAAACGCACAACAAACACTGTGCTGTGGACTTAATATAGCACCTACTCTTCTAAAACTTTGTAAAGCAGTTGGCGTGGCATACAAAAAGTTCTGCTCTCTACATTTAAAGTACTGCAGTAATTTATTCTAGAGATACACAAAGAAATTCAGTGTTGGGGGGGTTGGAGTTTTCTTCTGGGCAATAAGAAAAAAAAAAAAAAGAAAAAGAAAACCTAACAAATAACGGAACCAAAACCTAAAACCCCAACTAAGTTTCTTTTTTACCCTTTTCAGGCTGTTAACAAACAGAGTTCGTAGGAACAATCTGTTCTGAGGGGATGACCCTGCATATAACCTCAATTAAGCATTAGAAACCAGATGAGCCTTTTGGGGCCTGCAGTTTTGTAAGAAATCTTAGCACTTTGAAACATGTAGATGGTGTTATTTGTTTCTTTATCAGGTTTGAGCAGTGAGGTCCATGACCTGGTTTCATTCCTCTCTGGGCTCTCATGGGTGTGTAAGGTGCTGCTGAGGATGGATAATGGCTGGCTAATTCTGCTTTTTTTGTATCCTGAGGTGGGATGTTCTTGTAAGTTCTGTGTTATTTGGTTTTCCAGGTTTTATTCTTACTGAGTTTCCCTTTCATCTCTGCTTCCCAATAAAGTTCTGCTTCTGTAAATCACTTTAGCCCAGCGCTTGCAAATGGAGATTCACAGGCACTGCTTACCAAGAATCCAAACAATATCATTCATATTCAGGAAGGGCTGAAATGGGGGGTTATGTTTTCTTTCATATTATTTTCAGTAGCTTTCCAGTGAACCTGGCCATTGTTCTTGCCAGCCCGTGCTTGTCAGAAAGGTTACAGCAGTGTGCAAAAACCTGGCTACCACTTGACTGGATGTAGATAGCTGGATTAGCAAATGTGGGATCTGCAGTACAATAAGCACCTTTGTTTGGGGCTTTTGCAAAGTCTGGCAGAGCTGGCATTGTGCCTGGTTCAATGTAGCTATTAGAGTATTTTCACTGACTTTAATTGGAGCTGGATTAGGGCCTAATCATTGGAAAAAAAAAAAAAATCTTCACCCTGCAGCGAGCAATGGTCACATTTGACCTCAAAATTTCAGTAAGAGGCATTGGTAGGGGAAAACTAGAACGTAAAAGATGGAAAAATAATATTTTCCTGTCAAATGAGGAATGATAGATAACTATATGTAATACAGTGACCATATGCCTCAAATTTGTCTTGAACTCTCCAATTTTTTTTTTCCACATAAGATCTGTCCAATTTTGATTTTTGGCAGCTGCCAGAACACAGCAGAAGAGAAGGCTGTTTGTCTGCCTTTAGCTGGTGTGGGATTTGCTGTTGGCAAGCACAGATGACAAACACTTCAGTTCTGTGACCAAATGTCTTTGCCATTGTTTTTATTAGACTGTGGGATGTTTTTCCTGATCTGTGGCAAGATATTTTGACAACTCACTGCAGTGTAATAAATGAATAAAATATCAGAGAATAATATATTTTAGGTGCACGTGGACAAATCTATATTTTAACCTATAAAAGTAGCATAAATTAGTAACTGGGGTTTTTTTAGAAAAGATTTTGCAGTTCACAAAGCCAATGATGTATCACTGTTGTAGATTTACAGTGATGGTCCATTTGTGTCTCTTGCTCTTTGCCTTCAATGCTTTTTTATTTTCCATGTACTCAAGATGAGAGGTGCCACACTTCATGCCCCGTGAAAGTCCAAATGGAGTATTTGAAGTGCAGTGGAAGTGCAGCTGAACTGAGACAGAAAGATTAGTAATGCAGGAAACCCTAAATACTGTAATAATATTAATTCTTCTATAATTAATTTCCGTATCTTAAGCCTTTTTTTTTCTTCTTCTTTTTAAGAGATTAATTTTTTGCCAATCCTGTTAGGGAATTGTGTCCTTGTTTGGGTTTTGTAACGTGTAACATGAGTTATTGCTTCTTGTTGCATTCAAAACATCTGCTATTTGGGAGGCATGAGAGGAGTCATCTCTGTTAGTTTTATCATGTTGACCAGTATGGGATAAGAGGTGGATGGGATATGGGATAACATGAAAAAATTCATGTTATCAATGTCACAGAATGGGGAAAGTTGGAAGGGACCCATAGTGGGTCACCTGCTCGTGTGGTCAGGTGTCCTGTGAAATGAGCCTTTTTTCCACTCTAAAAAAAACCTAAATAACATTCTGGTAACAATTTCATTACAGGAAGAAGTTTCTTTAGTGCTTTCTTCACAAGAAATGGAGACCTCTGTTCCTGGCATACAAAATGCTGGTTGGGTTTTTTTCCTGCTCTTTCTCATCATGAGAGAGTTATTACTTACATGCACTCAAACGTGGCAGACAGCTGGGGAAACTTCAGCATGGGAATATTATTGGTAAGCCTGGCAAATTGTATGAAAAGCAGTTTTTCAGTTCTATGATAGCAAAAAATGGAGGTTGCTCCAAGGAAAATTTTTCCTATTTTTCTGTTTGGTTTGGTTTTGGTTTTGGTTTTGGTTTTGGTTTTGGTTTTGGTTTTGGTTTTGGTTTTGGTTTTGGTTTGGTTTGGTTTGATTTGGTTTGGGAGGTTTTTTAATGTTTTTCTTCACTGTAAAGCAAATTTTCTCAGGCTAATCTGTTTGATTCATATGCTGATGGACAAATGTGTCAAAACTGCTGCAGGCAAGTGCTGTAGGGCATGTGTTTTAAGGGACTCTTGATTCATTTATGTGCTTATAAGTTTTCTATTTTTATTCATGGCTAGCATACTTCACCAGGCCTGTCACACCAGCTCAAAGACTAAACTGAACCCTTCCCTTTTAATGGTTCTATCTTCTGAAATATCTGTAAAGTGTATTAGTTTGTTCTTTTAAAAAAATCCCTGCTGGATGCATAACTACACATCCAGTTTAATTCACTATGACTACAGCACATCTTTGCCATCCTAAAAATTGTCTCCTCCTGGTTATACCAGTTAAAACTTCTTTGCTAATTGAATAATAGAGGCAAAATTTTGTCACCTCATGAGCTCTGTTTCTTCAGTTCTTCAGTTGGATTTTATAGTGTTGTGTTTTAGGAGCAGCCAAAAGGGTTCAAAACCTGCCCTTGTGGTTTTCATGCTCTGGTCTCATGTGGCTTCTTTTAAATCATGTGCAATGGGACTACCTGGATGAGAAATACTTAAAATTCAGGCCATGTTTCAGGTTCTTTAAATCAGAAGTTAAGGAGCAAATTCCTTGTCTTTATGAGTATGGGGGAAAGTAAGGTGACCTAATTGTCATGTTTCTCTTAAGACTATGCTAGGACATACAAGGGTTGTTGCAGGATTTGACTTCTGTTTGAGGTGACAGAAATTCCTGCTGCCTTCAAGGAAAGTTGGTCAAGACCCTTGCAATGAATTCTAAGCATTTAAGTCCAGGAAAACCTGAGGGTGGGGAAGAGACATTTTTGGGAAACAAAGTCACAAACACAATTCTGGAAATGGGGGAGGAGGGTTGTTTGGAGGAGAAATAAATCACAGAGAGGAAGATGGTAGGACAAGAATATTCTATAAACTACTGGCCATTTCCCATCTTAGAGCCTAAAAGTTTCTCTTAGCTACCAAAATAGCCTTGGAGAAGGAATTAAACAGTTGGGCAAATATTGTACAGTCAAGTTTCAAGCCCTGCTCAGAGCTGGGCTGCTTTACAGAGTTCTCGAAGCCAAGAGTAGAAAATTAAGAAAGTGAATGCCAGGAACCATCAAGCTGTGGAAGACAGGGCTGGAAAGCACAGCTGTACAGAAAATGGCTTTTCAGGGAATTGGGAACTTGCAGGCTACAGAGGGTGGAAAAAAAATGAAAGTGCAAGCCCACAAAAAGCATTAGAAAAAGAGAGGAACAGAAGATCAGTCCCAGGAAAGGTTAGGGATGCAAGGAAATTAATTTACATGAGTAAAAATTAATTATGCCAGATGAGAACATTGTTTTAATTGTTTTTTAGCAGAAGATAAGGAGGTTATCTTGTCTGGACTGTTCTAGGCCTTGAAGTACTTTGAGAATTCTTTTCATAAAATTCAGAACTAATACTCAACCCTGACAAATTCAGAACTAAAACTCAGTCTAAATGAGAAGCCTGTCACACCCCTCTGTCTCCTGCCTCTTGTTTTGAGAAAACCTGAATTTTAACAGTTTCTCTGTCCCCTTATTTCTTGGTAGCATGTTTGCCACGCAGACACTAAGAATGGCCAAGTGGATTAATGGGGCTCCAGAGCAGTGTAATAAATGCCAGCAGGAAGCATCCCTCCTGTTTGATGCACAGCTTTGACTTTCAGCTATGGATGTGGAGGGCCATACATTCTGATATAAGTGCAGTTTCTTTATGGATCATTTAGTGCAATGTTCATAAAGTCATTGCTAGACTTTTCACTTTCAAAGTTAGGGGATACGAGGAAATATCATAAATCTGCCCTGTATGGCTGGAAGGTATTACCTTTCCCCATAGCTATACAGCTTTCTCCAAACATAAATTTTAGCCACTTGTGCACCCATCAGGACGTGGATCAAGTTGGTCTCTCCAAGGCCATCTAATGACCATCACTGAACCCACTCCTCTGTTCCATTCATCATTCAAAATATAATTTTGGTTTGTGGATGTAATTATTTCATGTCACAGCAGAAAACTCTTGCTTTGTTTGTTAACCAGAGTGTACTAAACCTACTTTTTTTTCTCCTGAAAATCTGCAGTGTTATTCAATTTCATATGGAACTCTGAGAATATATGCTTGTTTCTTCTCTGAAGATGTCTGAGCCTGTCATCTTGCTTCCAGTACATAGGCAAAAAAAGAAAAAAAAATCATGGGCACCAAGACCCTCAGAAAGCCCTGCTCTTCCTCCAGCTGATAAATGGGGCCAGGTGATTATTTGACACACCCTGTNAAGAAAAAAAAATCATTTTGGCTCCAAAGAATTAGTACTGCTGCCTCTTAAAAAGTTTCAATAGTACAGAAAGATAGCAAAAAAATGTATTCAACTATATTTTCTAAGGGGGATTTTTAACCTAGCCTCTAGTTTTGCATAGTTTTCACATAGCCCAGCGAGCCATGTGAACAACCCAAAATCAGTGTGCACAAACAGGGCAGGTGTCAGCAAGCTGTGAAGGAAACTGCCACAGCAGTGCACAGAAAATAACCCCTTGAATCACAGAGCCTGCTTTGCTCTTCTCCTGCAGCTCTCTATCACAGCCCTCACAGCCACCTCTGAGCCCTTTGCAACCTTCCCAGAGCCAGCTTTATGCTTCTGGAATTTTTTGTTCTACCACAAGGCCAGGAGGTAGCCCTGTGTTGCCCTGCTGCTGTTGTCAGAGGGAAAACGAGGTGAGGGGAAAGCACAGAACTGAGATGAGGGGCAGCCTTGGGCATCAGGGAGCCTGGTGCTGCCCACAGGGAACACCTCCAGCCCTGGCCACCACTGCTCCCCCAGCTTTCCCCAGCAGCAGGAAGCCAGCTGGATGTGTTCTGCCATGGCACCAAGACCCTCAGAAAGCCCTGCTCTTCCTCCAGCTGACAAATGGGGCCATTTGACATGCCCTGATGCCCAGCTGAGTGACAAAATTGTGAAGTCTGGCTGCCTGATAGGTGACTTCTGGCAGCTCCTCTGCCTCTTCCTCCAGAGGCTGGTGAGGGGCTTGGAGCACAAACCCTGTGAGGAATGACTGAGGGAGCGGGGGGTGTTCAGCCTGGAGAAATGGAGACTCAGAGGTGACCTTATCACTCTCTGCAACTTCCTGAAGGGTGGTTGTGGTCAAGTGGGACTTGGTCTCTTTCTCCAGGCAGCAACTGACAGAAGGAGAGGACACAGCCTCAAGCTGCACCAAGGGAAATATAAGTTGGATATTAGGAAAAGGTTTTTCACAGAAAGAGTGATAAAGTACTGGAATGGCCTGCCCAGGGAGGTGGTGGAGTCACCATCCCTGGATGTGTTTGACAAAAGCCTGGATGTGGCACTTGGTGCCATGGTCTAGCTGAGAAGTTAGAGCATGGGTTGGACTTGATGAGCTTGAAGGCCTCTTCCAACCTAGAAATTCTGTGCTTCTGTGATTCTGTGATGTCAGTGGATTTATTTCAGGTAACTGTATCCAGGTGTCAGCTCTTTCAAGAGCTCTCCTTATGCATCCTTTTTAGTGTTTCTGCTCAGTTCCCCTGTTGGCTCTGCTGCCAGCCTCAGTGCTGAGGGAAGCTGGGCACAAGGATGCAGGGTTACTGTGGCAGCACTTTGTCTCTCTGAATGTCCTCCTGCTTTCTGTCCTGGAGGGTGGAGGCTGCGTGCTCTGAATTGCTGAGGTCAAATCCATAAATTCTTCAGGAACAGAGGAGGGTAACACTGATTCAGAGCTGTCAGAGGGCAGTTTCTGGCACACATCACACACCACCTACAGCCCCGATGCTTCTCTCAAAACTGGGGCTTGTCACAGTGAAAGGTAAACCATATTTATTTGGACAGTCTAATTGCAACATGTAGATTAATATTGAGAAATCAGTGACTACAACAAAAAAAGGTGTACAATGTGGCTGTTTCCCTCAGGTCGTTATTTATCCTCCCAGAAATGTTACAATGCATCTCTTCCCTCATCACACCAATTTTATTCCAGTCTGGTCTCTAGCTCTCTGCTAGCTGTCAATAACAAGTAATTTTCCTTTTCCTCTGCCCATCACTGCCACCACACCGAATTTTTGGCAGCTGTGATGTTGTAGGTGTAGAGGTGAGAGGTCATGTCAGGGGAGAACAAGCAGTGGTTCTACAAACCTCGGGTTATGATGAGACAAGCTACATGGAAAACACTGATTTTTTTTTTTTTTTTTTCCCTTTTCCTTTTTTAAATTCTCAGCCTGTGGGTGTGTAAATTCACGGAGTGATGCTATTGTGCTAGTGTTGGAATGATATGATTCAGCATGTGCTTAAGTAAAAAGTTCTTATGGCTAAAAATAAGGGTCTTATATCTTTAAATGAGTCTGTTCTATATTTGTTACAGAAACCCTCCAAAGGCAAGGAAGCAAGGAGCTGGATGTGCTGTTATCAGATCCCACTGGGAATTGATCAGGTGTCCCCTATAAAGAATTAAAAAGACATTCAGGGAAGGGTTTTTTGTTTGGTTTGTTTGGGTTTTTTGTTTGGTTTTTGTTTGTTTGTTTGTGTTTTTTGTTTTTGTTTTTGTTTTTTGGGGTTTTTTGGGGTTTTTTGGTTTTTTTTGTTTTTTTGGGGTTTTTTGTTTGTTTTTTGTTTGTTTTGTTTTGTTTTTTGGTTTTGGTTTTGGGTTTTTTTTGGTTTTTTTTGTTTTCTCCCCTTCTTTTCAGAAGATTCTGAAACTGGGGAACCAAGTGCAAGGAATTTGTTAGCATGGGGTAAACTGGTGTGAATCACACAGCTGAGCCAAGGACTAGCAGGGGCAAGGCACTGAACAAAATTCCTGGCTGCTTTTGCAGCACCTGGTTGCTATTTCTGACATACATTTTGTACCTCATTTCAACTGCTGATCTGGTGCAATCCATTGCTGTGGGCAAAATTTAAAAAAAAAACAAAAAATTAAGCTACTGCACTGAATTCTCATAGAAATCATTTAAATACACCAGGGCTATCTCTCTAGCTGTTAGCTATAGGTAAACATTATCCTTTTGATAGTAAATGTTGTGACAGAATGAGTCCTTGACTGATGTTCTGATTGCAGGCCACTCAGGAATAATAAATGTACATGACTCTTTTGTGGCTGTTTTCTCACAAGTGCTCAAATATCTTCAAGTGCTTTGTTTCTTCCCATATTTGGGGTTGATTAACCCCAAATTATAGTTGATTTCTTGGGTCTTGGAAAATTAAAAATTCTTTTTAATGATGCGTAATCATCTAATTTAGTGTCTTGGTATTGCTCAGGGAATTTCAGATTCCAGTCACTCACCAGGTAGCAAATGTGTGTGGGTGATTTTCTGAAACAGAATAAGTCTTTGAAAACCAGTGCTAAGTTCTGCTTGTGAATTCTGCTAGTTGCAATATTTCACAAAAAACAGCATTACCAACCAGGGTTTGGGCAGAGAAAGCTGAAAATTTTAACTACTGTATATCAAATTTATGAAAATCTGCTTAATCCTATTTGCTTTTTTCCTGCCTGATTTATGTCTGCTCAAGGAAAAAAATGTATTTCCCAGTAATTCATGTTTCCATTTTCTAATAGCTTTAGCCTGCAAATGTAATGACAGCATCTATATATTTTTTTTGGTTTTACTCTCACATTCTATCACAGGCTAGAAAATGCCTTTAACAAATGAGAGACTTGATTGATTATACAACAGAGACTCAATCACAAAGAAACAGTGAGAGGATAAAGCTTCTCTCTGGTCAAGCTGATGGACCTTTAAACCATTGCCTAAACCCACAAAGCCAGCAGTTAATTGGAATGGTACAGTTTCCTTACATAAATCTCCCATCCTCACTGTGTATTTTATCACAAACCACAGCAATAATTTGGAATTGCATCATTCTCTGCACAATAAAACATCCTTTTGGTGGCTGAAGAAAAGACTGCAGTGCTGCGCTGGAGAGTGAGCAGCTTCAGCAGGGGATTTCAGACAGACAGACTGTGATTGCTAAAATTCTGCCCACAACACATCACCTGCACTTTTATTAAAGTAGCCTGTGAATCCTCCTGCAGGAACAAACAAGCAGCTTCCTCTTCATCCTAAGAATATGGTTGGAGATGTGGAGGTGGTAGCATTGGCAAGAAGCAGCATTTATTTTTGTTGGAAACTTCCAAAATATCCTGGCAAAGGCTTGACTAAAGATACTATTTAATGGTTCAACACTAATTCACTGAATAAAAATGCTGTATTGTTGTGTCTTCTGGGGGTGTAGTGGGTTCTGTATGTGGTGATCCAATCATGTTCTCTGATATGGTATTAGGAATAAAGGCAAAGGTAAGGCAGAGGCTAAAGAAACCAGGATTTGCAAAACCTGCTCAGAAGGACTGAGTTATAATGAAAGGAGCAGGATTCAAGGATTATTCCTGAAGGCAGAAAGGTGAGCTACCACACACAGTAAAGACAGCTGGTAGCATGAGAGGTCTGGCTCAGAGATGCTTAGGAATGGGTTTTGTAAATCCCAGTTTCTTTAGCCTGTACCTTGCCCTTATCTTTATTCCTAATACCATATCAGAGAACATGATCCTCTCCTACAGCAAAACACAAGACAATATCTGCCAGCAATGGCTTCCTCCCTAATCTTACTGTTTATCTGATGTTTAACACTAAACATAACTTCTAGGTGCTGCAGTCCTAAATCCTGACGCTGCTTTTAACCCTTGTCATGCTCCAAACCCTTTCTCTGCTGTATGTTCTCCAAAGTTACTCTTAGAAACCCTAACCCTAGCCACAGCTCCATGCCAGGGCCTGCCCAGGGACACTCCATCATGGGGTGATGGTTGGGTGCCTACAATCTTCCTTTCCCCACTATAATTAAGAGAAAAAGCCATTTTTACTTGCACCAAGCTGGCCTTGCCTTCTTTAAGCCCTGCACCACTTCAGTGGCTCCTTCTCTGTAACTCTGCAGGGCTCTGTTTGTTGTGGAGTGAAAATTACTCACTGTGATACGAAAAAAACTGGAAGTAGGGGTAAGTTTAGGAAATTGATAGACTGAGGATTCCTGATCTCTTCCGAGTGCAACTGAACCAAATATCTCTCGCAGTACAGAAACTGCAATTTCTTGTTGCCAGGAAGTCTTGGAGTTCATTTTGATGGGGTTCATGTTGGTTTATGTTGGAATGTTAGCACGAAGCTGAGTCAATCCTGTTAGTCAGCTGTGTCTGAAATAGAGTTTAAAACTGGGCCAGTTGCATGCTAAAGAAAATAGAGCCAGATTCCAACAGATCTCTCTTTCTCAGGTGTAAAGCTGGTGGTTTCTACCTTGTGCTCCATCAGTTTAGCCCCAGAATCACACCCTGACCATGCCAATGCACACCTGCTTGCCTTCCCTCTGCTGTCATTCTCTGTAGCAGGAGAATGACTGGGGGAGGCACATTTGTAAATGTGGGATATCAAAGCAATTGAAACATGATTTATTATTATTGTTATTATTATTATTATTATGCCCAAGAGGCAAGTGGAAATATTTGAATCAGAGAGTAATTATAGAGCTGTTGTAGGCACCAATCTCCAGCCAGATTTAAGTTTTTGGGTCTACTGGAGAGGAATCTTGAGGAAGACATGTAACCTCCAGATGCAATTTCTTTCACCTCTTATGCAATTTCGAGTTCAGTTCACAAAGGGCTGACACAGGGAGCAGATCCTTCTGTGAAGGACTGGAGGCTGGTTCCTGACAGAGGGCACTGCACCTTCCAGGTGGGAGGGAGCTGTTTCCTCCTGACTGATATTATTTGGGCAATGTCATCTCATTCTCTCCTTTCTGGTGGAGGAAGATAATGGCAGTTTAAATTCTGAATTGCTGTGGCACTCACTGAGCTGACTGGTAGAAGCCTGACCTAGTCTGTTGTCAGTTCCATCAGCAGGTCATTTACCTGTTTAAAAAAAAAAATAAAATAAATTAATAATGTTGATTAATAATACCCAACATTCTTGGAAGGACATGTTTGCATTTAAGTAATTTCTATTGTACTCAGAGAGTTACTTGGCTTGTGTGCAGTTAACATGACTCATTTAATCCAAAAATAGGATTTGCACACACGTTTTGCAAATCTGCTAACAGCCTACATTAGTTCTGCACTCAGTGGTGTTTGCAGCAATGCCTTCTGGGTGCATTTGGAAATCCAGTTTGGTCTTTCCTATTTTCCACTTGTTCATATCTCATCTTTTTCTGTTCAGCTGATTAAAGAGATGTGTTCAATCACAGGCTTCAGCTTTCATAACAAGGGAAAGGTCACTGTTCCTAGAGTTTTCTGTTATATACCGATTTTTCTTCTGCAACACTTTGGTATCGTGACAGGAAAATTAAATTTAAGAACACCTACAAAAGTCAGGTCCCTTGGTGTGCTAGAAGAATAGGATTTAGCAGTCCAAAAGCTTCTTTGTAAAGCTGTAGGTAAATGAACCTGTGATAAATCAGTTCAGGTACAACAAGTCAAGTAAAATATAACACTTGGAAGACCAAAAACCCAGCTGCATTTATATATATTTTATAATCCTTAAATGAAATGCAGGAGCATTTCCCAAAAGGGTATATTTTGAAACAGGTAGGGGTTTGATACCTTTATGTTGTTTTAGAAAACATAACTGATTGAAACCCAGTTGACAGGTACATAAAATAGCATATGAAACAAAAATGCCAAACTGTTGGTCACCTTAAATGTCATCTGGGCTTTCCTAGCTGGGGACATCTCGTTTACTGATCAATAGAGAAGTGACAGCATGTTTTGAAATACATTATTTATTTAATACATTGTTTTTTAATACATTATTTAAACATTATTGCTGCTTTTTTTTTTTTTTTTACACTACGTAAAAAAAATCAAAAGCTTTTCTTGAAATGTTTTATTTGTGAAGTTCCATTGTCACAGCAACAAGCAGTGCTCTGTTTCCCCAGGAAAAAGCTGCCCACTGGGGATCAGACGTGCACAGATCAACGGAGAGACAGATTTGCTGGGCCATAAAACAGGGAGAGCCCTTGGCACACAAGGAAAACGTGAGCCCTGATCCATTATTGGAAACCATTAGCATAAATACTCTGCCAGGTCATTGACATCTGCATTATCAAATCCTCCCCTCCCCGTGGGATTAGATAGCCAGCACTTAGATCATGCTATCAGCCCACGGTATGGTAATGAAATAATCAGCAAAAACACACACCCCTGAGGAGTCCTGAGTTAACACAGGCCTGGAATAAAATTAAAACTGCACACGGCTCCTTGTAGCTTGCAAGGAGGATTGCTTTAATGTTCTAAGCACAAAGCTTTGACTCACGTTCAGGCTGATCCAGAGCTTTAAGTGTAGGTAGAGCTGGTCCTGCTCAGCCCATAATGCTCTTTAAGGAGCTAAATCATGCACAGGAGCTGTATTACAGTTAGCAGAAAACAGCTCCCCTAATTGCAGGCTCTAACCTTTGTTGACTGGATTACCTCTCATCTTGGAAAGATTTCTGTATGTTTCTTAGTGAGGGCAGTTCAAAGCTATTCATTTAATGTTTTGGAGTTAAACATACCTGTCCAAAGAGGAAACAAAGGTACAGGAGGCCAGAACCTCCTCAAGTTATCGCTGATGCCAAAGAAATTTCCCTGAGAAGTACTTTTAGTCAAAAAATCAGAGGTGGAGGATAATCTCTCTTGGGAGAGAAGGATTGCAAGGATGGTTGAGACATCCTTAATTTTCATCTTAAAATTCTCAAGTACTTTTCTTTTAACCTATCACCAGAAGACCACCTGCATTATTTGGACATTGTAGGAATTGTGACTTTTTCCAGGTGTGGGGAGTTAATCATGACTCCTGCAGGTTGTTAGTGCATATATGCTCTATATTACACATCTGTAACCCTCAGACCTTGGGGAGAGGGATGGATTTCTTGTTCTTCCAGCCTGGCAAACGTAAAACCAGCCATAAACTGAGCAATACATATGTCTTACTTTGAAATCATATTTTGCTCTTTATAATTTGTAAATCATGTTTACAGACTTTGGTCTGATGTGTCCTATTGACCTGATGTGTCCCAGAATTAAATGGAGCAGGTATTTTAGCAGCATTAATCTTCACCTAAGTGTCCTGATTTTACAACTTAACAACTGTGGAGCAGGAGATAAGCTGTACAGCTGCTTTTATCCTACTAATTCAGTCCACTGTTATTAATAAGGTAGGTGAGATTTACGGTAAGGCCATGGAGGTAGATTTAAGTTTAAAATCCAGGAAAACTAAATTTTATTTCCTCCAGATTCAAGGCAGAGAAGGCTGGAATTCTTTAGTTCACTTATCAGTAAGCTACATTACAAATAACGCCATAAATTTTACCCTACAACTTCAATTATCAAAGGCTTTAGGCTCCTCAGTAAAATAATAAATTTCCATGCAGGTAAATATATACACCATTCCTTTAAAACAGAGAAATAAAATGCCTTATAGTAAATAAAAATCCAAGATCCTCCATGGGTAAAGCGTGTGTTTCATATATATTCTGAGAAATATAAACAACACAGAGAAAATGAACAAAACTCATCATTCTTACCCAGGAATAAGAATGCTACCATCAACAGCATCTTAGAGTTTCCAGTATTTATGATATTTATATAATACCTTTCCCTCTGCCATTTCAAAGCATTTTGCTTTGTATTAAGCTTCACAGAAGCCTTGTGCAATCATATTACCCTGATCTCTAGGTGATGGGGATGCAAAAGCAAGAGTAATTGACCCCCAAAAAGTGATTGTCACACACAAGATGCAACCAGCTCCTAACTTGCACCAGCTCTTGTACCCACACTCACTTCTGGAAGTGTCTATTCAACCTTGGGGGGGTTTGTGAAGTTTGCCCTGAATTATTTTGAACATATTCTGCTTCTGGAAAAAGGGCTATGATCACTCCTGTCATATACAGGGAATTTAATATACATTAAATATACAGGGAAATACATTTATTTATGGCTACGTGTGTCAGGTAGCTCAGTACATTCCTCATTCATGGTTCTTGTGGCACCTGGCACGCTCTGTGGCACAATAATTTTGCTCTGTGGCACAGCAATTTGGGGTCTTTGAGATCTGTGCAGAGATGTCACGGCCACAAGCCCAACATGGAAGTTAAAGTTCATGCTCTGAACATTTTCTCCCAGAAAATTCTCGGGGAGGTGGAGATGCTCAGCATATGGATGGTACAGCTTTATGCATCACCCACTGAAGAGTGAGCATGCTCCTGCAATCCCCCATGGCATCTAAAATTTCCTTGGAAACGTCTCCTGAAGTTACTCTGAAGATTTGCCTAAGATGACCCTGTTCGGTTTGTGAGATCACAGCTCACAAATAAACAAGCTACAGCAGCTTTAGGCATTGATCCTATTACTCCAATACTTTAGAAGCAGGCACTATATAATTACTCTTAAAATTCTGGTCCAAAGTGCTCTTACTGTTGATATATCCTGGAATGCTGGAAGTAAATATAAAAAAAATGATGGAAATATATTAGGGAGTGCAGAGTGCACAATTTCACTTACAAATTTGCTGCTGTTTTCTATCCTTAGATCCTCTAATTAGCAACTCATGACATCACCTGACTTAAACCATTTTGGCTGACATTTTCTGCACTCCTTGCCCCAGGCAGAAGTTGCTGTGGCTCAATTTCCCTTTGTAAATAGGAAGCCATAAAGGCCATTTAACTCACAAAAGTGGTAGGAACTAGCTCAATTAAAATTGGTTAGGCACTCTGATATTGCAATGCAGGTAAAAAAGTCCATGTGGGAATGAAAAAATTTTGTTTTCAGAACATGGTTTGAATCTATGTGAGGCCTGGGGCTGTGCACTGAACCAAATGCTGAAAAATCCTTAGGCAGCAAGCACCATCCATTCTGTGCATGACTGAGTCTGGAGTCTAGAGAAGAAATTAATATGTGATTGTGTAATTAGACTGTAGAATAATTAATATACTCAAGGGAAATATAATTTCAAATACAGGTAATCGTAATTCCATTTTTTTTCCCCCCTGTAGTCAACTTTGGGGCCTTTATTTTCTTTCACTTTAGCTTTTCTCTGTGTGATATCTGGTATAAAAAGAGAAGAAGTGCAAGACTATTGGCTGATTTTTTTTTCCCTTTTATTAAATGCTAATGTGAAATCTGCAACGAAGAATGTGATTGCCCGTTTGTTACTCTACAAGTTTGGCTTTGCTTGGTCTTCCAAGTAAAGAAAACTTCAGAGGCATTTTACAAAAAAAAAAAAAAAAAAAAATCTGAATCTTTCACCTTATTTGCCAGGCTTCTAACTCTCCTAAGTATGTGCTTGAACTTTGAAATTTCCAACACTGTGTGCAGTCATGAATTATTTCTAGTTCAACAGGAAGGACACGTCTCTGTTGCAAACACAGAGGCATGAGGGGATTGCCTTACAGCATTGTTTCTGCAGAATTAAGATCTGTAGAGGGCTAGGAATTAGTTGTGTTGAGACTGGATTAAAGTATAAAACTTTTAGATTTATTATTATTTATATTAAAAACACAGATATCGGTGATTAGGGCTGCTCTCATTTTCCTGGTTGACTTTTTCTCTTCTTACAGGACTGGAAATAAGATTCCACTGAGGCTGTAATTTCAGCTTCCTGTCCTGTTTCTGAGCTAGCCCAGCTCAGAAAAAGAAGAACTTGCAGTTTAGTTTTCATTAAAACCATCAACAGGGCTCTTAGGAATCAACAGTAAATCTCTGATTGAATTCAGTTACACAAGGTGAGGTTCTGGTTGGAAAATTCAGGAGATGTCCACCAGTAACTGAGGAAAGAATCAAACCACTGAGGCAGACAACTTTGAGCCTCTTATTTCTCTTCCTCTGTAGTCAAAAGTATGCGAAAGTATGGTAACTCATATTTCTGGCTGAGGAAGCAGTTATTTAGTAGCCTCAAAGCTGTTGAAAGTAATAGAAGCTGTAATTTAAAACTTAGATTGTACTATTACAAGAAGAGCAAGAAATAGTCTTACCAATTTTGAAGGGGTTTGCTTTCAAACAAGGAAAATCTTTGTTTGATAAACCCAAAGAATACATTTTTTTCCATTCCTGCTCTTTGTTCAGTAAATTCAGAAACATGTTTTTGACTCAAATTTAAGAGTTAACCATGTAGAATTCAAGGTGTATTACTCATCCACAAAGTTAAATAATTGCCATGCTGTTTGATATTTTATTACAGTTTGAGCTGAGAAAACAAGAATATGAACTCCTTTGTATATTTCCATGTTTCTCACATTTAAAATTGCATATGGCTGGCTACCTCTTTTCCTTGAAAGCCAACATTTCACAGCAGTGTGTCCTACTATTTATTCTGAGTAGGCTTTAATATCTGAGCTATTGGTTTTTACTGAGCACAAAGGTTAGCTGGAATGATCCTCCATCTTCTCATCCTCAGTTTTGCATGAGCCTCCTGAACTACAAACTAAAGAATTGCTGTAACACGTCAGAAAGTGAAGCCATTCTGTAAGGATTAAGGTCAGGAAAGTATATGTGCCAGTGATATAAATGTTTATATTCTTCGTGTCTTTGTGCCTCGTGATCCTCATCATTTGCCTCATTTGCTTCAGCAGATCTTTGCACTTGTGTTTTGCTGCAGACTGTAATGTCAAATTAAATAAGGCCTGTGGGATCCTCAAACACAGAAATAATCATTGGGAAAATACAACTGAGAAGTCTTATGAAAAACTAGATAAATATTGAGGGAAGAAGTATTGGGGCATCTGCCAAGCTGTCGTTGTGCTGTAAAATCAGCATTTTGCAATGCCAAGCCAAGCAATCAGCCAAATTTTCCTCTGAATGTAATGCAAGCTGCACACTTCACCCAAACCTCCTTGAAGATTCTGGCTAAGAGCACAAAAAAGGAGCGTGGTCTTGAATTCAGGGTTGTTAACAAGATCTGAACCCAAGTAAGTGATATATTGTTTAGGAAATTATAAGGAAAGAGTGGAACAGAACAGGATTCAATTTTTATCTAGGCTACAGAATTAAAAAACTCGGGCAATTTCGTTTACAGTGAAATATTTTCTTATCGTGGACTTCTGTGTAAAAATATCTGACCAGAAAAGACACCAAGACTGTTCTCAGCCTACTTTAAAATTACAAATGCTTATTGTCATTATGTATGACAAATTACTGAAAGGAACCTAATATGATATGGCCACAGCCTGTGTTAGGACCACAGTCCACGTTAGTCCCTGGTGCTGATGTCCCAGATCCATAGTAAGTAATGCATCTCATTGAACACACTCCATTTTTTTTCTGGGGGAACTTACAGTTCTAAATGTGGCAGCAAATGAACATCAGACAAGTATTTAGTAGCTAGGAATAAAAATGTAATTCATGCAATAAAATGTCAGATTATTATTTCTTCATGTCACTAAGGCTTTATTTAGAAAAGGTTTATTCCTGTTCTCAGCCGTATGACTGGATTTGCAATTAAGATCTTTGTTTAATTTCTTTAAAACATCATTCCTGTTTATACATCATCTGCAATTCCTTTTTTAAATGTAATTGCTTTAAAATCTGAGGGAATATTAATAGCTGCCTGAACTGATGTGTTTTAATACTGAGTACAGTGATTCAAAGTACTGAAGAAAAAAATGAACAAAGCAAACTGCACACAATTCTAATCATGTTCTGGCAGCTGATTCTCCTCATTTCCTATCTGCACCACTTTCTTTAGTGTCTGAAATTCAGCTGTAGGTTTACAGTTCCATAAGGCCACTCTGGATTTTTTTAGAGGGATGATGTGAAAACTCACACAAGTCATTCCTGCCTCAGAAACCACCATTCCTTCACCTTACCTTAGGGTGAAAACACTTTCTGTTGACCTATACTATTAAAAACTGGATTGTTTATTCTTGGTCACCTCTCATACTCTTCCAAAGTGCCATCCTGACTGGGAAAGCTGTCCCTGAGCTTGTACCTATATCTGCAGACAGCTCCATTTAACAGGAATTTCAGCAATTATTTTTTTAAATGTCTGATGTTAAAGGACACCTCTGTTGTGCAGATACCCTAAAATAGCAGTGGAAGGGTCTTTCCTCCTTCACTGAGAAGTCCAATTTTCTGTCTTCTTTACAGATAGATGGTGGAAATGGCAGTCTTAACTTCAGGAAAGCCTGCAGAAACTGATGAGAACAATTTCTTTTTACAGAGAAATCAAAAAATTGCTTCCTCTCCAGGCTTTCCCTCACCCTTCCCATTTTCTTGCTGGATGCCAGACAGGCAGGAGTGAACCTCCTCCATTTAGTGTGCCTTATTGTCTCCAAATGCAAAATTGCTTATAGCACAGCTCCTGCTCCATTTGATGACATCTATGACATCCATGACATTATCCCAGTACATCCCTTTAGATAGATGTACTGGGATAAACTTCAGGGAATGAATCTTGATCCAGGCAAAGATATATCACTGATGCTGCTCTAACAGCAGCACAGTCCAGCCAATCTTTTCCACTCCCTAGCTGTTGAAACTTCTAGAGTATCAGGAGTTTTAGCAGTGCTCTGTATCACAGCCTCCCCTCAGTACCTTGCTGTCGGTAGCACAAAATTCTGGAGGTTTAGGTCTCATAGAGAGTCCTGACCTTTCTGGATTTACTTTTTCTCTCCCTCCTCTTACAGTAAAAGGAGGGAGGGAAAAAGTAAAAATTTTATGTGTTATTCCACATAAAACACTGTTTTTCATTCTCATAAGAGTGTGTGTGTGTGTATTACATATGAGTGAAATTATTTTAACAAGCCTGTTCTTCAAATTTCTACTGAAGTGTTCTGGCACCAGTAACACTTTATCATACAGCAAGAGATTTCAAAAGCATTTTGCAAATTGGTTCCACCTGTTCAGCCACGAAGACCTTGCTGGTGTCTGAATGATCAGATGAAAAGGCATTTCTGTGTTTTCTGCCTTAACCTAATTTCTTTAAACAGTACTTCCATTTTTTTCTCTCTTCTAGAGAGCATCTTATGCTTAGTGAGAAATAGAACTATGCCACAAAAAAAAAAAAAAAAAAAAAAAAAAAAAAAAAAAAAAAAAAAAA
>VWYO01005746.1:4757-26622 GCA_013400275.1 Rhadina sibilatrix | reverse complement strand
CTCCCAGGGTTACAAGAGATAAACATCTCCCCAGCTGCTTTCAACAGATGAAATAGAATACACATTTTTGGTTCCATAACCCAAGACAGGGGGACATTTAGTGGCCTATGAGAAGTGCTTTGTTTGGAAGGGGCTACTTAACTCCAGCAACAGCCAAATAGGTGCAGTCCTGTTGTTATCCAAGGCATCAGAGTAAACAATAGGAGTTGGAACAATGTGCTGTTTCCAGAGTGTGACTTTAAAGAACGAGTTATGAGATGATGATGGTGTTGCTATGGTTACAGATCCATTTAAAGAAGCCAAAGCACTAAATACTGTTATGAGAATTAAGTCAATATTAGGCAGCAGTTTAAAACACAGGTGTGTAGGAGTCAATGTTATCCTTTTTGTGATTTTAATTACTCTTAATATTTGTGAAAGTGGCAGATGAAAGAGCTGTCCAAAACAAAAAGGGTGTGATGCCTGGTTAGTGCTTGGAAGGCAGATCTCTGATGCTTATAGGATCTTTTCAGAGCCCCAGTACTCCACCAGTTCTCTCCCTTTCCTCCTGAACTGAACTAATATGCAATGGAGAATGGGACCACAGGAAGGAAAGAGATTAAAAAGAAATTATCTTCTTCCATAAGAATTGTTGTATTAAACCCAGGATCTTACACAGAGGGTGACAAAAAGCTTACAAGTTACACGTGAGGATAAGAAGCTCTGCAAGCTCGTATAGCCATGGAAACTGTGCTGTGGGTGATATTTTATTTTCTGTTCCACCACGGAATCACTTACAGCCCTGAGCCTACAGGAAGACCATGTGGCATCTGTCCTAAGGGCCCTCCCCGTGCTGCCCAGCCTAGGTGCTGGTTATTCCTAGTGCAGCTCTTCCCAGGCTCCTTGCTGATTGAACACGCTCGTTTTGCTCCAGGAGGAAGCCAAGGGACAGCTGGCAAACTAATTTGCTCCAGGGTTCACTCCAGGCAGAAAACATGAAATAGATGGTGTCAAAATGGGCCCTTTTAGCCCAGGACAGACTCCTGACACGATGCCAGCAGGCCCTGTGCCCACAAAGACAAGCACATACCCTGAGGACGAGGCTGCAGGGCAAGCAATGCATGCTTTTGGCATCCTGCTCTGGGGGCACTGCTCCAGGAGGCTGCAGCACAGATTTCACCTTTTCCTTTCAGATTATCTCACTTGGAAAACACAAAATATTCTAGTTGTGTCTCAAGGCCACAGAGCCAGAAATTGTTACCTGGCACAGATGAGTTTGGTAATGTAGATGCAGGAAATTTCAGGAAAAGCTGGAACTATTGATTATTAGCAAACCTTGAAAGTTTCATCTGAGTGTTGCCTTTCTCTAATCATAGAAGGGGCATGCAATTAATAAAGAATGCATCCAAACACATGACAGGTGGTTGTCTGTCAGAAACTTATATGTTCTCTAAGAGTTTGTACCTAAAAGACTTGAGCTTTGGGAGATACTCAGCATATGGTAGTTAAGGAAAAGCTCTTTTTAAAATTGTGCTGCCACTATATCTAAATATAATCCTAAAGAAAGAGAGAGAGAAATATCGAAATCCAGGACTGTAATTATGCTTACCAACCTACTTCATTTATCAAAGCACATTAGAAAATGAGCAGAGAATTTAACTCAGGGAACTTGTACCACTTTCAATTATCAGCCCTATAAATTACACGAGCAGCGAAATGCAGTGAGATCAAAGACTCTGAACCATTTGATTTTCTTACACATGAGTGAGTGGCTACTGGGCACACTGATTGCTCCCCAGTGCTGAATAACTAGGGCAATATTGAACCCCATTCATGTGGCACCACTGACAAAGGCAGAGAAATGAACCAGGGGATACTCTGGAGGTTTGTTCAGCAACACAAGGCTGGTGTACAGATAAGCAAATGTCTTATGAATGTGCTAATGAGTTTGCCTTCTAACCCCACTAGCTACAACTGCTGGGGCTAATTTATTTTTCTTTGTCTCTTTAGAATATGTATCATCTCTATAAATTGATATGCAGTCTCCTGAGTGTATTAAGAACAATTTCTATTTTCTGATCTATTCAAGGCATCCTCCAAAATTTGGATTATACCACTATCAGCAGCCTGATATTATTTCAGGACATATTTGTTACAGACTAATCAACTTCACGCATACATCATCTATCTGGACAGAGAGGGTAGATGATGTGCCAATATTTAGGAAATTAATTTCATAGCAATCTTAAAAGAAATGACAGAAAATGCTGTCTTGAGCTATGAGTGGGATCCAAGCCTGTTAGCCTTCCTGTTTTCTTCCAATAGGTTTTACTCAGGTGTTGTACAATTCTGCTTTTTTATACGCTGACAAATTTTATATGTACACAGGGAAAGGAGGCTGGGAGAAGGGAAGGAGAAAAAAAGAAAAAAATGTGATGGCTTTATGTCTCCTGACCCTCTGAAAGGTTTTGACACATAGCTCACACACTAAATAACCTGTAAATATTTCCTGCAATAATAGTAAATTATTACTGTAAATATTTCCTGCTTCTTCCCATGAAAGGATGGGCTGTGCACCACTAACTTGGCTGCTGGTACAGCCCAGAAGACAAATCATCATCCTCCTCCTCCTCCTCCTCCTCCTCCCAGTCATAAGGACAGTAAACTGAGAAATCTCAAGTCCATCTTCGGGTGTCACAACTGTGCATCATTCCTAATTTATGCTGGACTGTAGATTTACAAACCAGCCTTGTGTTTTCACCTCAGACTTTAACTTTGTTTCTTTTTGCCCACGAAAATGAAGATTTTGCTGCTCACACTGCCAGCCTGTGTGAAAATCTCTGTCTGCCAAACCAAGTTTTTGCTAAAGAGAGTTTTAAGGCAAAGAGCAGAGGAGAAGAGGCAGTTCAGCTTAATTAATGTCAGAGTTTGTATAATCCACTGAATGTGTAAAGGACTATATAATTGCTAGGTGTTATTACTAGTCTTGACTGAGTAATTCATGTTGAATTATGTGTTTGCCAAATGTCAACTCTCTGTTTGTGAACTGTCATTGAAAGAGCACGATTATGTTTTTTTCCCAGGATTTGTACAAAACTCCTCTCAGAATAGCTTCTGTCAGTAATTCTTAGCCTGCTGCTTATTCATGAGCAATTAATCATAAGTGTCTGATAGTTGCAATCTGAGCTGTTTTGACTGCCCAGTTAGGTATTGGATCTGCTTCCTTTCAGACATTTGATGACTGTAACTTTGAACTCTGTAGTGTAGATGCTCGCCCAAGACAGAATTAAATTTGGGTTCCATGAATACTGGCTAATGTGTGCCTTAGTATGAAATGCAACCCTGTTTTAACATTCATATTGTGGTACTGACTAGAAGTCAATCAATTTGAGAATACATTATTTTGAAAGTGATACAAATATTGAATAAATTATAGTCCCTGTTCCAAATTATTTACTGTCTAGACAAAACAACTGATCTCTCTAGCATTCTTGACTGTAGGAGAATAAATCAAGTGCCAGTAAGATGATCTGAAATTGGAAATGGAAATTAAATGTTTTCACAAGAAAGCCTCCAGACCTATTTATCAAATAGCTGCCGAGTGCTGTATTTCAGAAAAATGTCTGTGCACATGAAAGAAACCCTAGCCTCAGCTGGACAAAAACACATGGAAATACATTGAGCATTTTCTGAAGGAAAGGGAAATTAAGATGCAAATCTGAAATACCAAAGGGATGGGCACTAATTTCTAGAGCATTTCCCTAATCCTATCTCAATGCTGCTCCATGCTGAATGCACCCAATGTTTTATCCACTGCTATTGTGTGCACAGCAAAGTGTAGTTTAAAACTGTGTACACTCTAATTTTTAAAATTATTTAATCTCTGAAGTCCCTAAAAATTCAAAAGTAATGCCTGTGTGAAGGTTATATTTTTTTTATTATTATTAAACTAAGGTGTTTCCTTTTAAGAAAATAAAATCATTAAACAGTTTGCTACTTGCTGGTGTCTAAGCAACTAACAGAGAGGGATATTATGAGAAATCTGAAAGAGCTGGATACACTATATTCACTTCACTCTGGTTAAGCTACAGTTGGTGTAATTAAAATAAAATATCATAAATTCTCTGCAGGAATCAAAGGAAAAAAATAACAAAATTAAAGTGAGGGTTACAATCTCTTTGTCAATATATTACAGCATGTCTATGGAACAGAACAGTCCCATCAGTCTTCGTATAATTGAGATTGTTTCCACCTAATGTTTTTCAAAATAGTGCACATTCCTCATTATGTTGTTAATGAATCACTCTCTCTGAATATTTTCGTTTTTCTCTTTCTTGAACTTGAAGTAACAGAACATTTTGGGAAATTGGTGTGCTTACCTATGTCAGACAAGGATACCTTCTCCAGGGAAGGAGAAGAGAATATCCTGGTTTAAGTTATCCCTGAAATTACCATGCATCATCTTCAGTAAGAATACAAACACTCTTTCACTGCAGTCCTTTGTACAAAAGAGACACAGAAGGCAGGAAACTCTTACTGTAGATGATGATGAAAAAAAAAAAAACAGGTTTTAGTGGGAACAAGGAAAAAGTTACTGCTTTAATTCTACTGAGGAAGATTATTTGCAAGAGCAGTGATTTGAATGGAAGAACTGGAAGGACTTTGTGTGGTGGCTGAACTTTCAGATTAGGGGGGAACTCCACGTTTCTGGGAAAATTTTACTCATATGGAGTAGAATTTAAAGATTTCTGGAGTAGTTGTGAACCTAAAAAAGAGATAGACAGGATTGATAGAAATTCCAGCTTCCATCTAATCTTGCACTCTTGGAAATGAGTGGCAAAGCACCTCCTGAATTCAATGGAAATAAAACCACAAACCATTGAAAACACATATTGATCCATATTCTACCCTGCTGGATAGATCATTTTGTTCCTTTTTGAATAAGAATGTGGAGAAGGCATTTGTGAGTATTACGCCGTCTTCTTAGAAAAACGAATAGATTTTTCATTTTAAAAATCCATTTGTCTTTAAGTATCTGAAGTTTCAAGAGAGTGAAATAACATCAAATACCGAACTAAAAGAGTTCACGGCCTGATTCTGTCATGATTTATATCCAGTGCATATTATTTGACTTTGCTGGGGTTGCCCAGACATATGTTAGGATAATTATAGGGGAAAAGATCTAATTGTACTGTACAGTGCTGGGTGAAGCTGACAGATAACGGGTTGTTATGTATAAAACATGTGCCTACATAGAGTAACAACACGTTAAATATCTCGTTACATCCTGATAGATAGATAGTGTTGGGAGGATGTAAATTAGAGTAGCAATTATTCTCTTGCAGTGGTAATGAAGCATTAGAGCCTTTATTCACATGCATCTCTATTTGTGCAGCTCACAATGACTCTCCTCCGGGGAGGGAAGCACAGTGAATGGTTTGATGTTGACCTCCAAGCTATAAGCTCCCACTTCCAAAATTCTGTGTGCTAAAGACGCATCTGTGTGAGAGGGAGGACTCTGGTGACAGGGAAGGAAAAAAACAAGAACAGAACAGAGTAAGCAGAATATTTCAGAGTGAAGGATAACTAGGGGAGAGGGGACTTGAGGTAAAGGGAAACAAGCTATGGGACATGACATAAAGAACAGTGTCTGAGACAGGAGAAATGCCGGAGAGAGCCGGGGAGTTGTCATCCTGTGCAACATCAGTCCCAAGCACTGATGCACTGCTCTCTTTAAAAAGGTTTCCTTATGCATCTGCATTCCACAGTTATTTGTCAGTCCAACAAATACATGAAGATGAAATGTCAGCAAATATATCAAGCTCTTCTTCTGTAGGTTGTGCATTCCCAAAGTGCCAACCCAGCCTGCCAGCTCCCCAGTCTGAAAGAAGGAGCTTGTTCCAGGTCATGTAGGAGCTGATGCCTGAAGTTTTAGCTTTCTTGTTCTTCACATTCTGTGCTGCCTAGGGATGTCATTGTGAGCCAAAGCATCACATTTTTATAAGTTTTGATCCATTTGCATATTGGGGTTTAATTTTCCAATTACAGCTTCAGGGTGTGAGGTCCCATCCTTCTTGTTCCTCCCTCCAGCCACCCTTGTTTGTGCTTTTGGGCTGAAAGTTGTCCTTGGTGTGCAGCAGGAGCAGGATTTGTTTTGTGTCCCTGCTCTCTGCAGAGCTGAGTGACCCTGAATGTGAGGCTGAGAGCTGCATCCCTGGGCAGCACAGAATCTAAAAAACCTGAAAGCTCAAACTTAAGGCATCAAGCAGACACAACCAGGAGTACAGAAGGGCTTCCACCACAGCAAAAGCATGTCCAGGTTGGACAGAAAGACCAGATTCACTCATTCTAAATTTTCCTTCGCGAGTTGTCTGGTTTTCCCCAGATTTTAAAGCTTTTCTTTTACCTCTTATCTAAAGAACTGATTAACCATGCCAAGCAATCCCACCTCAAGGTATAATAAATACCTCTGGTGACATTTTGGTGGAGCAGAAAATAATTTGCACCCTCAGAGACGTCACAGGCAACAAAGCTGGAATGCCATGCCCATTCTCAGATCCCCAGGACAAAATCAACTGACAAAGTAACACGGGTTCAGTGGAGAAACTGCCACAATGGATCAGGGCTGGAGACACTGCCTTACAGGAAGAGGCTGAGAGCTTGGAGAAGAGATGGTGTTGGAATTCTGGAAGCTGAGAATCTTAGACTTTCTGTGCTGACAGGCACTGACCCCCAAGCAAACACTGCATTTGACCTGAGGCCATGGAGAAGGCTTCCAAAATTGAGTGACAGTGCTGGGATTATGGGTGTGGAGTTTGAATAGAAGTGTGTGATATCACAGGGTGGAAAACTTAGGATTTAAGGTTTTAGTATATTGTAATGTAGGTATAAAGCAAGATGGAGGACTTAGGGTGTTGGCTAAGCTCTTCTTCTTTCACCTTCTTCTTCATGGGTTTGGGTGGAGTTTTCTAATTGGGTGTAAAATTCCTCATTGCAGGACACGGGTGGTTGGTTATTGGGTTAAAAGTAAAAAAATATAGGTGTCATCTCATTATTGGACAAATTATGCTTAAAAGGCCTTGGAAAGAGTTAGAGACAAAGCCATTTCCTACCTCGTTGGCTAGAACTCACAACTCATGGAACTGTACTATAGGTAAGAATTAATAAACACCAAGTCCAAACACAGAAACTGCGTTTCCCATGCATTAATCCCGGCTCTAACAGGAAGAAAAGAAGATAAAAACCTCACAGGATGGATCCAGGGGTTCCTCAGCAGCCACCCAGCCCTGCAGGGAAGAAGGTATCAAGAAAATGAAATCACAGTGGTGTGAGCAAAAGGGACAACAGGCTTAAATTGAAACATGAAAGGATCAGACTGGCCACAAGGAAAGTCTTTTACTCCACGAGGAAGCAGAGCAATTTTCTAAGTTACACAGATAGAGGATTCATGTCTAAATTCTGCACAAGTTCAAGGACCTAGGAATGACTTGCTGCAGTGGCTTTATTCTCTGAATAAGAGGAGAGATTAGGGAGAGTGTGAGGTGCTCTGCAGTGAGGTTTCTGCAGGAATTGATTTCCATTCCAGACAGACTTTCTGTATCTCCTCTAAATCCAGTCCCCTTGCAGCCCACCCACTGCTTATGGAGCACGAGGAATCTGGTGGCTCTCTACTTGGCCATAATTCTGCCCAGGAAATGCCAAAATTTCAAGCCCAGTTTAAACATATGCAGAAGATCTTTCTGAGGGATGAAAGTCTGATTTGCTGTTGTGGAACTCACCATCATACAGAACAAGAGGTAGCAGATAATTCTCAGGTGTGTGGTGAATTCTGACATTGATAAGGAAGCCAACACCTTGAAAGTCTCTGTAGGATATGCTGAGAATTTCAATGAAACTGAGGAAATAACTGGGATTTCAGGGAAAGTGGAACACTCGGATTCCTGCCTCACTTTTTAAATTCTTTTGAAAATCTGACCTGGAGAGTATATCAATCAAGTGTTAAGGAGGTGAGCCCTGGGAAAGGAGATATGCATCCTGGATGTATCTTTTTTTTCTTTAGATAACATTTTAAACCCAGATTTATTCAATATTTAAAATAACTCCAGCAATATTTAGGAATTACTGCACGAAATTGTAATAATACCATTTTACACCAATTGGTGTCTCAGGGTGTTTGTATGACATTCAAAGAAGGAAGGTTATAATAAACAGTGAGGTACAATAGAGTATAATATTACAGATACAATGTGTGTTTGCTCCCTTAAACTTGTGGGGTTTTATATCCTTTTTCTTCATTTTATCTGTAATTATCAGATGGGAGACTTCAAAGAGATCAGTGTATTACAGTGGATTTGTCTGCTCTTCTTTGGTTATTAAAAGACAGGAAATAAGGGAAATCATAGACAGATCATTAAATGCAATACCAAAGCATTGGAACAGATAAAGGGAAGACATCTGTTTCATGCAGGATTTATATTTAGTGCTGAACAGTGGGGATTTTTCCCCTGTAGTTCTGCAGATCAGGTCATTGGAGGAGGAAAAGATTAGAGGGACATTTGCAGTGGGGTACAGTATTATTTAGGTTTGAAACTGATGAATTGTGAAACATCGATGAAAATGGAGAGTGGTACAAATCACTGCAGTTGAACCCTTTTAGATCATAGTGAGCAGCTGACAATTGAAAAGAAACTGGCTGCTCTCTGGAAATATATTGCTACAGTTTGCCTTGAAAGCTCTTTTTTGTGAGTCCATCTCTTCTGTAAATAGTCATTACTGGAATGATTTGAACCATTGTTGGTTCTGACAACACTGAACTTTGTGAAAGTCCTTGTTTGAAATCAAAACTTTTTTTGACAATTGAGATCAGGTTTTTAAAAAACAAAAAATAAAGACTCCTTTATGTGTTAATGTTTTACAAATTGAGCCTTCAATTAATCAAAAGCTAGCATGGTTTTATGCAGGCTTGTGGAGCAAACCAGAATACTCAGTGTTATGGAGTTTATTTCAGAGTAGTCGGTGAAACTGAGTAGTTTCATCTCTGGCTAGGAACAAAGCAGAAAACATTCTTAAATATTTAACAATATCACCACCACTCTTCACTTGTTATGTACATTAAAATTTGCCATGGATTTTAGCTTTATTTTGATTAATGATTTCATGTGTATTTGGTAAAACTGGCTTTCATCTGCTCATTCATTGCATGGATTTTACAAGGAGCTTCTGGATCTACTACATTTACTAACATCTCCTTCAGTAATGCAAACATCCAGCTTTTTTCAGTCGTATGGGTGAATTAAATGCTAGTAAGATTGATATTGGCAAGGATATCAAAAAGAAAATATATGTGGAGCTCAGAAGTGATTATATCTGTTTAAAATATCTCATCATTAATGGGACATTTGGATAAACTGGAAACTGTGATTAATCTGTTTAGGTTTTAGGAGTTTTCTGGTTTACAAGACATTTTGAAATACCCTATAGCAGCCACATAACATTAAAAAAAATGTTTTGCCAGTGTGACATTTCAAAGACTTTGTTTTCCTTTCTGTAACTATATCACCTACAAGTAATTTCTATAAGCTCCTGCAGAAAAAAAAAAAAATTCAGCTTCCCATCAGGCTGAGCCTTCATTTGGTCTGAGATGGTACAGATTTTCAAGCTTTACAAAAACAACTGGTAAGCAAACCACTCCAAGCTCCCAGTCCCTTACAGTAATTTTCCTTGCAACTTCAAGGTTTTTCATCAAGTGGCAGAAGCACTGTGTAAACTGGGATATTATAGAGATACCTGCTGGACAGAAAACACAGGAGCTGCTTGTTGTTAGAAATGCTGCTAGTGAGAAGGAGAAGGAACCTGTTGTTAGAAGCCAGTAGCCACAAACAATTTGTACTGGTGCATAAAAGCAAAGCAGGGAGTGACCTCAGGGATGTGGTGAGAGAAGGAAAGGTTCACAGGACAGTGGGGTTTACCTCAGAGCACCAAGAGGCCCCNGAAGGAAAGGTTCACAGGACAGTGACCCCACAGGACAGTGGGGTTTGCCTCAGAGCACCAAGAGGCCCTCTGCTCACAGTTTGAAAGCAGGAATTTATTAAGGGTGGTGCCAAAAACTGCCCAATGACTCGGCCAACATCCAGCCATGAATCTGGATTCTGCTTACTTGAACTAATAAGAGGTTCTTGAGTTGCAGTGGTGGATACTGGGAATGCTCACAGTTTGAAAGCAGGAATTTATTAAGGGTGGTGCCAAAAACTGCCCAATGACTCGGCCAACATCCAGCCATGAACCTGGATTCTGCTTACTTGAACCAATAAGAAGCCCTTGAGTTGCAGTGGTGGGTACTGGGAATATTCTGGGTACACAAACTGTGTGTATTTTCTGTGTCTTTGCAGCTTGTCTGGATATTTGACAGCAGCTGTGGTCAGAGAGCACAGCCCCTTGCTGGGAGCCCTTGGCTCCCTCCCTTCCATCCCAGGTACCTGTCAGATGGACTTTGCAGGTTGGGTTGATGCAGGACTGAGATTTACTGGGTGAGAGGTCAATAGGGGCACAAGGAAATGAATTCTTTAACTGAGTGCTGGCTTCCAAATATTGTGACTTCCTTGTCCAGCCATTCTAGAGCCCCCCTGACTTCTCCAAGGTTTCTGACAGAGGGAGCAGCTACAGCATTGTTAGTTCAGGGCTTGCTGTGCTGTGTGAACTGCATCACAAAATCACTTGTTATGGATGTGAATTAGCTGCTGTTATGTCAACTAGCATTATGGAGCAATCTAATGCTAATTAAAATTGTTTGTCGCTGTTCTACAGTATTAAATTTTAATTGGAGTGCATAGATCTCTCTCTTGACTAGTGCAAAATTAAATAATTAATTAATATCCTGGTTTAGCTCCAGATTATTTGCTGCCATCTCACTGTATTTTCAATAGCTTCAGCAAGCTCTGAAACGTGCTGCAGAATGACACCAAAAAGCCCACCCCTTCAATGAAATTTGAAGATAATAGTATTTATGCTAAATGAATTCATCTCTTGTGCTCTTTGCATTTTCAGCAATTACTTTTGTAATCTACCCTGTTCAATAATTTCTGAGGTCCTAAACAGGGCTACCTATCTCCTGTGATGTATTGAATCACCCAGGAAATTGCCTGTTGTTTAACAATTAACCAAGCTCATTTCTACTTCCAGCAATAAACATTTAGGACCTTTGAACTGATATTTGCCTCTGAGCTTTTAAAAATTTACATCTGTATAACAAATAAGTTAGCCACTAGAAAATTCACTCTCCTTGCAGATATCTAGGGGAAAAAAGGTGAAGAAATTGCTTTCTTTCACAGGTGTTGCAAACCAACCAAGGTATTGCTTAGCCTTTAAGGACTTGTCACTCTAAATCTACTCTAAAAAGGAAATAATGTTTTATTCAAAATGAAGGATTTATCAACAAACACACTGGAAATTTACTGAAAGCTTCCAACTGTGGCAACTTGGCAAAGCAACACATTTTGGCATTTTATTCTCTCTGTACATATGTTTCACTCACTTAAATGTCATTGAGAATCAGGATGCACATTCATCAGGAGAGTCTACCACTTTAGGACCAGATTTGCCATCCTTTATCTAACAAGCAGCCTCCCTGAAGCTGGTGGGTGTGATCCTGATTCTGAAGTAGTTAAGAGCAGTCAGGGAGCACACATTTTCAGCTGTGGGCTTGTATCACACACTGCTTCCCAAGGAAAGTGTTGAAGAGATGTGGCTCCATCTTGATTACTGGAGTTTATTTACCTAAATTCCTTGGGACTTTCACTTGGATAGTCCTGTCTCTCTCTATCTCTCTCTCTCTTTTTTGTTCCTTCAGCCCAAGGAGTTTATCCTGTCACCTCTGAGAACCCACTGATTGCTGGGGCTTATTTTCCATTAGGAGAGGTAAAAAAATGAAAGCCACAGGCTTTCTCTTTTTTTCTTTTTTCTTCTTTTTTNATGCTATATGACACAAATAGGTGTATGAGAAAAAGTGCTTTATTTAGTTTACTTCTAGGAACAAATTGAATTTACAGAGAATTGCACCAGAAGCAGTTCACAGCACATTCTACCTTAACACGGTTAGACTTTACAAATATGATCGAGCTAAAAATCAAGCTGTAGCTGCTGCTATCACCAAAGGTAGCAGATTGGAGGACTGTATTTTTTTTTATTAAAAAAAAAAAAAAAAAAAAAAAAAAAAAAAAAAACCACAAAAGCAACTTTGTCTTTGACATGGTATAATAAATAATCATGGTATTTATCTGCTTAAGAAAGAATTTTGCCAACTTTTTTCACCACTAGGGATACTTCAGTCCCCCGTGTTTGAATAGGTGAGTTTGTTTTAAGGCAGGCAGTATAAAACAGGCTCTCCACTTGATGTCACATTACCCAGCAGCACACAGACTTTGTTCTCCCCAGTCCTTTAAGGGATACAGCCTGAGAGATATTTAGGAACTGTTTAAATAAAAAAAACAGGGTGTTTTCTGTCTTTCACTCCGTGGTGAACAAAAATCAGTCTGTATATGGCTTATAGATATTGGGCCCTATTCTTTGTTGCTGCTGGGGAATGGGAATGTAACACACTGTTTAAAACTCTCTTAGAAAAACTTGGTATTCCAGCCAAAGAGCATCAGTTTATATTTGTCAGTCTCCTTTGCATCTTTATAATGAAAAGTTCTTATAAATCTGAGCTAGTACTTTTTATTATGGCAGATAACTCGAGAGTATAAAACAGAGTTAACAAGAAATTTTACAGGCACCACACACTAACTCCAATTTTTTTCAGTATGATCTATTCATTCTTTTTATTAATAAATAATAAAAAGCGAGTTAATAAATGCTTTATTTCCCCCTCTCTGTTGAAAAGGGGTAATTGGAAATGATGCCACTATTGGCCTTTGGATCATCAAGAAGCAGGAAATTAACAGTTACTAATGGCATGAAGCTGTGCCAGGGGAGGCTTAGGTTGGATATTGGGAGCAGGTTCTTCACCCAGAGGGAGGCTGGGCACTGGAACAGGCTCCACAGGCAAGTGGTCACAGCATCAAGCCTGACAGAGCTCAAGAAGTGTTTGGACAACGCTCTCAGGCTCATGGTGCAGTTCTTGGGATAATTGGGATAATTCTTGGGATAATTCAGGCTCATGGTGCAATTCCTGGATACGGCCAGGAGTTGGATTCAATGATCCTTGTGTCTCCATTCCAAGTGAGGCTCTCCTGTGATTCTGTGATACTACAAATGAAATTATATTAAGTCAGTGGATCTTTAAGCTGATCTGGCTGCCAGAAAATACTGAGTGCCTTTTTTTATTATTTCTGGTACTTCCAGGGTAAGTAGACATAGGAAACAAAGATGCTAGGAATCCAGATGATTTTGGTATTGCAATGTCCACGTTGCATAAGGGTAGCCTGAACACTGGGATTTCACTTTGTTCTTTAACCCCAGAGTGAGGAGGTCTGGTAAGAACCAAGAGGAGTGACTCCCAAAAGTGACTCCATGGGAGCTCAGTATTTCAAAATAATGCATGGAAAAATATTCCCACAGGGTGATAAATTGGTACACGTTGATTCTAAAATGATAATGTTGATGGAACTTTTTTCTGAACTGACAGAAACCACTCTGACTTTAAGCTCCTTTGTCCTTCAGATGATACTGTAAGGTAGTATGTGACCTTTTAGGATATTTATGATGTGAACTGAACTGCCTTTAAAATTATAATCCTTCAACTGTCAGTACATCCTTGCAAAGTTCAATAGATTCATAAATAATGGAAGTTAATATTCTACTACAAGACTTATGTAAATTATAAAGGCAGATATATATCAGCTGGAAATAAAAACACAATACTTCTTTTCCATTAGTATTACTTCAGGTTCAGATGGGAAAATATTCCAAGAGTCATATTCAGAATAAAATTTGTACTCCTGATTCTAGTACCTTATCTTTTTCTTTCAAGAGGGCTCATTCTTGCATTTTCCAGTGTGCTGATTTAGTCCTTTTGGCACTTCCCCAAATTCAAAAGTAAAATAAAGCCTTGATGCTGCAGTAACATTTCCAACCTCCTCTTTATCTCCATTGTATTGCAAATATTTATCCTTTGCTCTCATGCAGCCTCCCACTCAGAAGAGTCTGCCAATCTTTTTAAAAGCTGAGGTCAGGAGATTCCTCTCAGCACAGCAAAGCTTTCTTGGAAACATTGGAAAGGTCACACAACAATAAGAGTAGCATCAACATTTTGGCTACAGGCCTTCATACCTAAATGGTTATGACTTCTACTGGCATAATCACTGGTTCAGTAATAAATGCTTGTGATGAGGGCTGTGATTTAACTTTCCAAAACCTGCGGTGATTTTCCTAGGGGAGCATTGTCTCGTGGAGGATGCAAACGTTATTTTGGCATGGATTAGGAAGCATTTGTTAACATGCTGGTTTTATCCTTCCCAGAGCTGGGAGCTGAGGTCCACTAAGATTAAGAATCCTTGTCAAAGAAAGGGCTTGGTTATGCAGAAGTGAAGCTCTGTAACTCCCAAGCACCTCTCCTCTCCAAACTGTGTTGCACACACTGGCTGCCAGTGTGCTGCATGGAAAACATGAGGTATTTCATAATAGCATTTGGAACAACTAGCATGCAAAAAATCAGCAGCATCTTGAAAACCATCACATTTAAAAAGCCACAAGGTAGTTCCAGGCATCAGGAAAACAGCACATCAGTTCCCTGGGAGATGCTGGGAAGTAGACTCTTGCTTTCAAGAACTACCTTTTTTTTTTTAGGTTTTGTTGAAGTGTTGACTGAAGGGAAGGGGCAATTTCAGCCCACTTTTCTGGTCATACTTGGTGGATTGTCAAGGGAAGCTTTACCCCACAGCTGCTCATCTGCAGCTCACAAAGAAAGAGAGAGGAGAGGGAGGGAGTTTTCTCTGCCAGGAGATTCCTTCCTGTGACAGCAGACTAAGGCAGAGAGCAAACATTGTTATCAGAGGTGTCTGGTGCACCTGGAGCAGCAAACACCTTCCTCCTTCAGCTTTGGTTCATGTTCTCTGCTGCAAGGGAAGAGGGTGTTGAGCAGTCTCAAGTGGACAAGCTGTGCTCATCCATCCCCAGCCTTGCCCACAACACTCACTCCTCCTTCCCTTTACTCAGGAGGGAGCAGGATTTATCTGGGATTTATCCTGCACGTGGGGCTTTTAGCTTTTCATCTTAAAGCCCTCACCATTGATATTTTATTTTTTTTTCTAAGCATGGAGTAGTGTGAGCATCAGCCAAAAGCTTCTTATGAACAATAACTTCATTGCACAGCTACATCAGACAGTTGAAAAAAGCTATGATTTCCTATGCTAGACTCGACCAGTTTAGAAACTACTTTAGGCTTTAAATATTCAGTTTTATCCACAGTAAAAAATCTCCTCTCCTTTTGACCACTCACACTGAGAGTGGTCTTGACTGAGACAGGGGCAAGATTTCCTGCTTGAAGATTTTCCAGGAATTGCCACAGCTCCTTACTCCCCAAAGTTTAACTAGTGAATAATAAACTTGGTTAATCCTGTAATATTTTACAGTACAACAGCAAAACTATCAGGTTTGTGCTTTTCTGCAGGGGATATCCATCTCAGTCTCATGGCTCACATTTAAGAAGACTTATTATTCAAAGAAGTATATAAAAAAACCCTGTAATGTTAATTATATATCCATAAGGAACATAAGCAAAAAATGTGAGGAATACAAAATATTATGAGTCTTTATTCCAAGTAGAACAGAATGCTTTCCTTTCTTTTTATTAAAGTTTTTGCTTCTTCATTTAAATACCTGTCACTGCTTCAAGTTTGCTCAGGGCAGCAAAGCAGAAAACCTCTTTGGTGCAACCAAAATTTTAAAAAACTATTGGCCTTCCATTAATGCAGAATCATTAGGTGCATTTCTTATTAGCACATTTTATAAGGACTGTGCTTTCTCTTTTCCATCTTTGCTGTCTTCTAGCAATTCAGACAGGAGCATCTATTTCCACTCCAACTTTTGGGGTGTTTCTGACACATTTCTTGCTCGCTCCCTCTGAAAATCCAGCCTTGTGGATACATCTGCATTGCTGTGGTTAATGCTCCAGAAATGCTGTCAAAGCCAAAATTGGTTCCTTTCTAGAGGAGATGAGCCTCAAAGTACCCCCAGGGCTTGCTCTGGAGAGGATTCCCTAAAATTATTAGGGAAAGCCTTGGCATATGGAGGACTCTTCAGCAACATCCAAAACAAAAAGCAGTCACATGCAGTGTGAAGGGGTTTGAGACCTCAGGCTGTCCCACCTGCCCTCTGAACTCTGGTTTCTCTTTGTAAAAGACCCCCAATGGCACCTGCTAAAAAAGACAGATAAGATTCCTGAGTCCTTGGAAAGGCAAATTTCAAGGCAAGCCTCCCACAATCACTTTGGATGAGTACAGACCCAGGCAGTGTCACAAGTTCAAACCATTCCACAGTTCGGCCTGTGAGTTCGTGGCACAATTCTTCTCTACACTTTGTGTAACACTGGCAGCCTCCATTGAGTCTTGGGAGAGTTAATGATTGTAATGGTCTTTGGAGCTTTAGAAACTTCAAAAGCTTTTGGGAAGGGAAGGGGAAAGTGAACTTTCTCTTCCCTTTGCAGAAGGAACTTTAAGTCTCCACTCCCTTTTTGAAGGATGTCTGGATGGATGCATCTCTTGAAGCAGATGTACTGGAACTAACATGTAATGACTGACTGACATTAAACTTATGACTCTTCAGTGTTAGTTAGCCTAGATTGCCTAAACCTTTGATTTCACCTAACTCCAGGCATAATTCCATTAATTCTGCAAGCTTTTGTTTTGCTTTTAACAATTATTAGTGATTTTTGTCTCTTTCCAATGTATCCACAGAGTGCTGTATTTACAAGTTCACTGTATGACAAAAAGATTTGCTAGTCTGTCTCATCTCATATTTCCAGTGGCTTCTTGATGGCTTTTTTTCTTTTCAGCTTCACTGTTTCATTATCATAAATTTTCCTATTTGGTTCACCAAACCCTTTGCACCTACTGCTTAAACTCAAGCAGAGACATTCTGGAAAGATAATTAGTGTGAACAACTTAAAATGTGTGAGCTTCTAGGGGTTAAATCAAAATCTTACATATATTGTACTCATTTTTCAAACCTAAACAGCACAAGAATTTGTTCGTTCCTTAGGTTTTGGCTAGGGTATCTTTAGGTATGCATGAAGGACAAAAAATAACCAAATATTTAAAATAAAGTTAACTGTACGTTGGAAAGTTTTCTCAATTTCTTGAACAATTCTGTTTTTCCTGGCAGCTGAAACAAGGCAGAGTGATTCTTACCACTTGCTGCTATGCTTTAGTAGAAGAAGGAGAGCCCATTTCTTCTATTCTTCATTAAATTCATTCAGCATCAAACAGCAGAAATGGCACTGAATTACAGAGACTCTGCCCTGCATGGCCCTAATCACTCCACAATAACTGACTCGTGTTTCATGTATTTTTCTATGAACTAATCCAAGGGGAGAAGTTTAATATGGTCACTGTCCAAACCATTTCAGCTCCAGAATACATATCAGTTCATAGGTGGCAATTATAGAGGCTTAGATGCACAGCTTTTCATCTTTGCTATTTGCAATCCCACGTGGCATATCAGAAACTCCTTTGCAAAGTGAAATATCAGGTTCAAAAGTTGCTTTGATGTGAAGACAAAAGCCCTGATTCTTCTTTTGGACTAAGGTAAGTCTGTTGAAGACTGTGTTGGAATCCCAAAATACAAAACTCAGTCTTAATTTCACACCTTTTTTCTACCAATTAGTTTTGCTTAGTGTCACAGTTTAAAACACGCTCTCAAACAAACAGTAGAAACAATCAAAGAAACAACTGCCACAGTGCTTCCCTCAAGAAATTACTTCCGTCTAGAAATAATTCTATTCGTTTGCATTAATTTGCTTCAATTATTTAGTCTTAAACCCACATATTTAAATATAATTATCTGCTGAAAACCTGACAGACTAATCAACATTAGTCACCAAGAGCAGCTTTTCTTTTTTCTCTCTCTTTTTTTTTTTTTGTTCAATGAATAGGTCGCAGAAATTGTTATTTCAAGAGCAGGCAAAGACGAGTAAATTAATTTCAATCATTTCGTATCAGGGAGAAATTCTTCACCCCGCACAACATATGTAAAAAGGAAACTTTTTTTTTTTTTTTGTTTCTCTGCAAGTTGGCAGATCCTCTGACAGCATCTAGGAAGACAGAGTTGGAGGGAGGGTCTGTCCCTCCTGCTCCTGCATGGTCACACAAGACTGGAGTGCCAAATGGGCAAAGCAGTTTCACCCCAGCGCTCCCAGGCCTTGACCTGCTCATTGCTCCCCATTACCCTGTCACCCCTGAAGGCAGCAGAGACTCTGCACCAGGACCACCACTTCACAGGCACAGCTCCCAGCTCAGGAGCCTTCAATGACTGTCAAAGCAGCTCAAGGGCTGACCTAACACCTTTCCTTTAAAAGGCAAGACTTTCCTGCGCTCGGCGCTACCCTCGCTGTGATTTATTCCCCTACTCAACGCTCTTGCCTTACTGACCTGATCTGCCAAGAGTCTCTCCCACCTAGAAGAAAATGCATTTCTGTAATCAGGAGGAAACAAAATGATAGGAAGGAAAGAAAAGCAGGCAGAAACTCTAAAAAAAAAAGTTGTAAAAAGAAGCAGAACCTTTCATTAGCGTGTAAGAACCGCGCATGCAAATTAAATTGCTCAGCACGTGTCTATCCACAGGCACCATCTGGGGACACTGACTTGCTAATCATTTGTAAATGAAAGGAGATAATTCTGCACAAAGACTGGAGAATACACTCTGGGGCTGGAGAGGGGGGTGGGAGTTATTGGTGGGTATGAGACCAATTCTTTTGGATCTTCCATTTGCCTCAGAAAGACAGAGATCATTCAGGATACTCTTCCAGGGTCCCACAGAGCCCAGAGCCTGCTCTAGAAAATTAGGGGATTTTCCAACTGTGCTCCTTTAAGCAAAATTATATAAAAAAAAAAAAAATTACTTATTAGGAGAACAAGTTACAAGCATATGCAAAAGGAAACAAGCTGTTACAAAGCTGGAGCACCAGCTTTCTTCCTTGCTGACCAAGTACCACCCACATCCTGTGAACCACAGATATTCTGAATGACAGAAAACTCCAGTCAAAGCCAATCTGCCATTACAAAACCAGATGAGAGTCTTGTCTGGAGTGTGTTCAGAAACCCAGAGTTTTCTCTCAGGACGCCCATACATTTAAATGAATACAATGTTATTGTTTTCATTTCAAGTTGAAATTTAGTTTTGTTTGGGGTTTTTTGTTTGTTTGGTTGTTTGTTTTTTGGTTTTGTTTTGGTTTTGGTTTTTTGTGGTGTTTTGTCTTTGTTTTTGTCTTTTTGTGGTGTTTTGTTTTGTTATGGAGTGTTTTGTTGTTGTTGTTGGGTTTGGGGTTGGTTTTTGTTTTATTTTTTTTTCTCTCCATTCCAAAATGGGATAGGACACGTTTGTTTTTGTAAAATCATCAGCAAACCAGAATAGGCTGTGAAAAAAATCCGGAGAGACTCTTCAGTTTCAGTAATTTAGTACCATCCACACACATCATAAGATGTAACTGCTAAAGTTGCTGTGCAACACATCTTCAAACAAAGGGATGTTTTGGAATAGCTGAAAGTGCTGTTTGCTTTTAGTTTAATAAAAACCAAAAGTAAGGGAGAGTAAGAGTTCTACCTCAAGTCTCAGGGTGTATTTCCCAAATTGTTAAGAAACAAAAGCAAATCTGAGCTCAAAATCACTGTCATCTACTTACTCATACACTCTTAAAACCAAAGAAAATACAGCAAATAAAAGGAAAAAAAATCATGATAGCTACCAGCAGCTCAAATTTTAACCCCAGTGTGCCACTGGCAGCACCTAGATTGTACAATAGGCTTATCTTGTTCAGCATTTCTATTTTTGAAATTGGGATCCAGCATCTTAACACCCACCCGTGCAAGAATGTTTGAGCCATGGATTTAAATGACACACTGCAAGGCGTGTTTGAAAACTGGAAGACAGATCATTAGCAGACCACAGCACAATCTAATTCTCAGTACCATTATCAACACCATCCTCCAAAATGTCTGCACACAGTAAAAATTCCTGTATGACTGCTATGTGGAAAAGACCTTGTGGCTGTGAAAAATGAGTAAACATTTTTATGGATACCAGTAATGCCCCATCCCCCGTGTCTGGTACATGGTAAGCAGCAACCTGACTTAGGAAATCACCATTATAAAGGGTCGTTATGTCATTAAGGCTAAATTGAGATCAAATGACTGGTACCTTTTCACTTTTTTCTTTTTGCTGAGCTATAGGAGAGCTTATAAATATTCAGCCTTGATAAAATACCTGAGTGAAAGAGATAGCTTGAAAGAGTGTGCTAGCTCTTAGATAACAAAAAAGTCTCGTTACGACATGCCTGAACATTTTGTTTTGCTGACAACTCAGAGTATCTATTGCAAAACCCAGAAAGAACAGGAGCAAATTGCATGAGTACTCACAATAAAATTAATTGAATTTTCTATGTGTCTCAGAAAACCACTGATAGTAGCTGTCAAGCTGAGCAGGACAGTGCATGGTTCCGGTGGCTAAGCAGCAAAATGCGTTTGTCTTTGACACAAAATAAAACTGGACTATTTCAAATGTCGGTATTTCTCTGAGGATAAGGACCTGAATTGCAGTCCAGCAGTGCTCTAGGAGTATAAACTGCAGTGTTTCACAAAGAAGTTTAGCCTTCATTGACTAGCAATAGAGTTGCTAATCAATAAGCAGGTTGCCCAGACTGGTTAGGCTCGTTGTGTTGACACAGCCTGTTACTTTCTGCCGAGGGAAATTCACTATTTCAGATGGCCAACAAAATGATTTAGCACCATCAGCCTGAAATGGCACTTGTTTTCTGGTCACAAAAAAAATGACAGTCTCTTTAACGTGAAAGCAAAAGAAGTTTTAGTGTAGGGACCTTTTTGCACATGTGTGGACAGGTGTTTAAAAATTATGTAAGAGCCACCAGTACCTCATGGTGGTACATCAATTAACATTATTATCCCCATCTTGCATTTGAGACTTCAAGGGGAGAAGAAAGACTTGGTTGTGATTCACAGGCTGGAATATTTATTGTGATTAATTTTATTTTTTTTAATGATGAATCATCAGAATTCTGCCCACCCCTAATATTAATGTTTTGTTGGATGAAGTGCCTTGGTACTCCTATAATTTGACCACTGTATATGACTTGATTAGAGAAGGCCCTGCATTCAAAGATCTATCATCTTGTGTTGTGTCAAATGACTTCCATCCAAATTAGTGTACAGGGAGATTTCAGTGTGTCTTGTGAATGGATCAGATCCTTTTCTTCTGGATGCTATCTACAGTGAGTGCATACCAAAACTCCCTCTAAACTCTACTAAACATGCTCACCAGGCCTTTTTTTTTCTTTTTTTCTTTTTTTCTTTTTTCTTTTTTTCTCTGTAATGCCTGAGACATTTGCAATGCAGCAAGCCATCAAAGCTCTAGCCTTGTAAACAGCAGAAATAAAAAATGACAGTGGACATCACATGGGCAACTGCTTGATTCTGGAAAGAGTGAATGGAGAACAGAAGAGGGGGAAATTTATTTAAACGTAATTAAAAGTCATTTGCACTTCTAAGTCAAGAATTTGAAAGTCAATTCATCTGTCATTCACCTGCAAATCTCGGGGATTTTTTTTCTTCTGAACCAGTAGATAACATTTTACTTTCAGAATAGCTCCGAAAAATGAATGGAGACATTAAAGCACAACCTGACAGAAATGAGTCAGTAGTTACACAATTACATTTGACCACCC
>VWYO01005741.1:78530-93114 GCA_013400275.1 Rhadina sibilatrix | reverse complement strand
TGGTCATTCAGTGTTGTTTCACTTCAATCTGCCCCAAGGGACAGTTGATGAGTTAACCTCATCTTCAGTGGTGGATCCTAACAGCTTGGCCGTATTAGATTTATGGACCTGATGACCTTAAATGTCTCTTCCAACCTAAACGATTCCACGACTAAACAAACATGCTGTCCTTGCTGGAAGTGCCACCATACTCACGTCCAGTTCTGTCTCCTCCTCTGGCAGCCCCAGCAAACCCTTCAGCTCCTCATCCTCACCACCCATCTTCTCGTCCCCTTTGACCGCCGAGGGCAGCGTCTGCGGCTTCTCCCGCAGCGTGTACGCGCGGGTGGAGGCGCCGAAGGAAACCGTGGAGTCGATGGGGATCTGCTGGGGCTTGTGAGCTTCCAAACGGATGTGGCCCAAGAACGTGCCATGTGCTGAGGACATCAAAGTGCAAAAGAATCTGTTGAGCTTGGGATCGTGGTGTTCTAGGTCAGGTTTGAGAATCTCAGGAATCGTAATGATTGTTCCGAGGTACAAGGCACTGAGGTACTGCTGAAAGCGTCAGCTGTGCAGACCCGCCATCTCGCAAACTGAGATAACTCACACCAGAAGTCCTCAAAAATCACTGGATATAAACTACAAACACCTTTTACTTGCTGTTTTCCTGCAGGTCCCAATGTACTATGTCTGGACAGTGCAAAAAACCACCTGACAGGTTTTAGACTTTGGGAAATCCCTCAGAAGACAAGGATTCACTAAAATTGTGAAGGGAAGGCCAAGTCACTTTTCTCCTCTCCTTTGGCCTCTTACAAGTTAGAAATGTTTGAAACATCCAATGGGGCAGCCCTTTTCTGACTGGAGCAAACACTCCTTTGCCCTAACCCTTGTCTTTCCCTAGGATACAAATTCAAATTATATCCATTTGCCCACAGTGCAGACAACAATGGAAAAGGAAAGTGTCTACGAATGTTTAAGCACTGAAGTATAGCTCTTCTGTCTGGTTAAATGCCACACTACTTACTGCTGTTCAGATCTATGAGGAAAACCCTCTTGAGATGTTTGTGATAGACCAAGGCAGCATGGACCCGAGAGCAAGACTGGTGGTCAATGGTAAAATCACACAGATCAGGATTTCTCCCAAAGAGATAGTATTTCTTCTCATCAATGATGAGTTTCTGAGGTAGAATATCAAACAGAGAAGCATATTAGACTCCTAGAATCTTTTGGATCTTCCTGAAAAAAATTCAAGAACATGAATAAATAGAGCAAATTCAAAACAAAGCATCAACAGCTCATCAATATTTCAGTTCAGTCTGGCACTGTTAAATACATAAACTCAAGTCTGCTCTTTATAAAATCAGAACAGCTGAATATGGGAGAGTCCCAGTTATTCCCTTCTTTACCAGCCAACACTGGACAGCGTGGGAAGGACAGTCACCCTTCAAAGCATTAGACTACCTCATACAGGAGATGTTCTCTGACATCTCCTCCTAGAGATTTTAACATATTCCTTGATGGATGACCTCAGGCTAAGACAGGAACCTGTGCTCGGTGATCTCCAGTCCAATACAGGTCAGCAAAATTATACTTCTGTACACAAATGGACCCCCAGGAGATTTCTCACCTCTGGTGTAAAGATGTAAAACTATACTGAGCGTGTGGTGTGATCTGAATCCATATTAGTCTATTTAAGTAAACCATTAATTTCAGGTATTTCTTCTTTATTGAACCTAGGTCTAATCTCTTCTTTAAAAAATATCTTACAACTCTTAATAAAGATGTTACATAAAACATCTCTATAAAGTTGGCAAAGGCCTACAGTATTTATGTTACCAGACTGTGTTGCTAAAGGAACTCCTTGCACCTGAATTCTGCAGTACTGAGCAGGGCCTGTGCAGAACCTTCTCACTGGATCCCAAGAACTTCATCTAACCTGTACTTTTCTGCTCCAGCTGCACAAGGCAAAGGCTGGCAGCACATTACATATCTACTAACAGGCTTCTGCTTTTTGAAACATTTACCAAAGCCCACATGCCTCAATAGCATCACCCAGGGAATGCTGATACATCCTGCATTGAATAAACCCACATCTTGGTTCAGGAGAGCACTGCTTCCACGAGATGGTCTGAGATGAATTAACATTCTGCCTGCTTGAGCAGCTGATTTCTCCCCCCTGCCTCCCTGCATTCCCAGCTATTCAATCCTCCAGCTGAGATGTAAAACATGCAGGTGTCTCCCCTGAATTGGTTTGTCTGGTGCATAGCAATGCACCTCAAAGCCTCAGAATATTCAGATGAAAACCATGAGAAATCACTGTATTGAGTTTGTTGGGTTCTGCTCTCACCTGGCCACTTTATCATCACTTTCTGTCTCTTCACAAACTCTGGTTTTCACAAGACCTCCAGAGTTAACCAGAAAGTATAAGCCACAGATGAAAAGTTTAAACTAATATGTAGTCTCCTCAATCCTTTCTGGTTGAATTTTATTTCATTTTTTATTTCATCTGTAAACAGACCCCTCCATGTCCTCCCTGAATGCTCTACATGTCAGTGTGCCTTTGTGAAGCTTTTCCTTGCACTTCTTAACCATAACTTCATGAATCTTACTGATATTTTCCCCTAAGATTAGAGTTGTTTCATCCAGCTACTGATCCAAGAACACCAGAACTATTTGTTAGATCACATCTTTTGAGGAACCCTGGTTATGTTTTCTGGGGATTTAATTTCCCAGCATTGGATTTATATCCCATATTCTGCAGTTCCTTACACATTTGGTTTAGCACTCTGACTTCCCACAATCAACACCTTTGCACTAGTGAATTCTATGATTCCACACTGTAAAAAAGGATGAGTATTAACTTTTCTTTATTGCAAATTTGAAAGTAAGTCCTATATAAACACAGATCTAAGTGGAAGCTGATTTATTCCTCCACAAACACTGATCAGCTCTGCAAGCAGTTATCACACGATTTCAGCTACCTGACAAAAACGGTTCAAACATTCTTGCCCACAACTGAAACCAAAAGCATCCTTTAAGTTTTCACTTGCACCTGTTACACACAAACAATACTGCCCTGACTGGGCAGCACCTCCAAGAGATTTTGCAAAGACACAAATTCACGGAAATACTGCAACAAATCACCAACAGAGAAGACAGTTTTACTGCCTTTGATTCAGGATAATGTTTCCAAAAATGTTCTGTGCCTCTGAGCTATAACCCAGTGTCTTCCTTCACACACTGAGCTTAAACACTGCATGGCTTGTTTTGCTGTTGCACTTTGCAGACCCAGCCATCACAGGGTGCCCCTCAGGCCTCTGCACGAGGCTGGGACACTGATGGCTCGGTTAGTATCAAGTGCTCAGTAACCCACAGGATTTAACATTCCTTGCTCATTGCTGGCTACCAGAAAAGACAAAACTGAAAAACTCTCTGCCACCTGTATTGAACAGGGGAGCACAAGGATCACATCCAAGTGGTGTTTGTCTTGGCACTACGGGATCTTGCAGGAGTCTTTAAATTAGTGGAACTTGCTGGCAATGGTACCTACGAGCAGCAGTTTTTTCTGCTAGACAGAGAAGAGCAGGAGGTGAGAACATGTGAGGGAAACAACAAGGTCAGTGGGGAAGAAGGGGAGGAGGTGCTCCAGGTGCCAGAGCTGAGGTTCCTCTGCAGGCCATGGGGAGGACTGTGGTGAAACAACCTGTCCCCCTGTAATCCATGAAGTCCATGGGGGATGCAGAGATCCACTCACAGCCCATGGGAAAAGTGCTCANTGTAATCCATGAAGTCCATGGGGGATGCAGAGATCCACTCACAGCCCATGGGAAAAGTGCTCACGCCAGAGTGGGGAGATGCCAGAGAAAGCTGTGATCCAGTGGAGACCCAAATAGAGGGTCCCTGTTTCCAGAGACAGAGAGAGAAGGCCCTTGCTTCCAAACTAGAGCAGCCTGGCCTTAAAAAACTGCACCCCATGGACGAGTGATCCATGCCACAGCAGTTTTGGGAAAAGTGTCTGCCTGGGGGAGGGACCCCATGGCACAGCAGAGAAAAGACTCCTATCCCTGAGTAAACAGAAAAAGATCTTGAGTGATGGACTGACCAAAACCCCCACGCCCTGTCTCCCTGTGCTGTTGGTGGGAAAGAGGGAGGGGCTAGGGGAAAAAAGGTGTTTTAAAGGCTTATTTTACTTCTTGTTATCCTCCTCTGACTCTGTTAATAATAAATTTACTTTATACCTTTAAATTTGAACCTGTTTTGCCCTTAGAGCATTTTTCTCTCAATCCTTATCTCAACTCATGAGCCCTTCATTAATTTATTTTCCTCTCCTCTGCCCAACTGTAGCAGGAGAGGATAAGTGAATGACTTTTGTGAGTGGCTGACATTTGGCCAGTGTCAAACCACTACACCCAGAAACATTTCTGTTTCAGTCAGCTTCAAGTTAGGAGTCTCTCCACAGCTGAAATACATTCACTGGTTTGAGTTCTCTCTGTCAACCATGGTAAGGAGACTTTTCTTCATTTATTACTTTCAGTCTGATATAAAACAAAACATGAAATAGAGAATGAGGTGGTGCTGTAATAAAAATAACTCGCTGTATCTGTGCTGATCACAACACTGTTCACAAAACCTGAATGTGGGAGGAAAAAAAATCAAATCAAACTGTATTGCATACTGTAGGACAGAGCAGCACTCTTGGAAAATACAGGATGCCTGGTTAATCTGACTAATGCAAAATAAAAAAATAAACTGACCAGACAGGTTTTTCTCAAACAAGCAGTACAAAGGGAAGAGGTTTAACTGATGGAGCCCTGCATGGCATGAGGCTGCCTTGCACAGGAAAGGGAAAAATCACTTCGTTCATTGTTTCAGAGCAAAACAAACTGATTTTAAGATAATGAATACAAAAGAGAAAGGAAATACTTATGAATAAGTGTGAGAAATGATGGGGAATGTTCTGCTGCAGATGCCTATGTACATGGTACACCAAATCCATCAAACCCTACTTGCATACCTCAATGAGTTTGTCTCCTTTGACTACATCCAGGTGTAAGCCAGGTGGTGGTTTCCCCGCCCTGGAAAATAAAGAAAGGAAAAATATAGTATCAAAACATTTAATAAGAAATTTATTAGTATTAGAGCTGCTCGAGCTACAGACCAAACCTACACAAATGTAAGCAGAAGTATTTTGAGGAAAATACAAAAATCCCATAATTTTCCTCCCTGCAGATTCCTTCTGACAACACATAAACCAAGATATTTTTTTTATGGTAAGAGTGAAGGTAACAGCACACGAAGCATCTCAAGCTTTACCTCTCCAGGTGAAAACCACCTGATTTACACAATGAACAGAGCATGTCCTGAGAGCACAAGGATGAGGCAGGAACAGACCAACAACTAGAGATGGGGATAGGTTGGGACTGTTTGCTGAGAGCTCTGTTTTCTCATGTCACCCTCAAAATAACACATCTCCATCCCTGGCTGCTGAGAGGAGCAGAAACTTCTCCCACCTTTCCCCTCTAGGCTGGTGATGGCAAAAACCTGAAAGGGGCTCTGCTCATACCCATAAATACTATAAAAGTGCTGGCCAGCAGGCAGTGCTCCCCCACACTCACCTATGATCACATTCCCCTGCCAACACAGGTAGCACAGAACAGACTGCAGTCCCAGAGGGCCCCCAGCACATCCCACACTCACAGCAGCCCAGCCCTGCTGCTCCTGCTCACCTCCTGTGGAGCAGATTCACCTGCCAGCAGCCTCATTCCCACCTGGGCAAAGGGAGAACAGAGGGCAAAGGGACCCAGCAGATCACAGCAAGATGAGGCCAGCACAGGGGTGAACTCCTGGGGCATAGCAGAAACACACTGAGCATTTAGAGTGCTCAAAGCCAGGGCACTGCTGTGGTACCAATACCCTGCCCTGCACCACACAGGATCCATCAGCTCTCAGCAGCAAAGGATCTATTTCTGCTCAGGTATGTCAGAATCTGCATCTCGAGTAATTCCTGACAGATAACATCTCTGCTGCTTGTCTCTAAGGCTGGACCAGCTCTCCAGGCAGTAGCAGTGACCTAGTTCCTGGCTGCACTGCTGCCCTCCTGAGGAACTCTGCAGAGATCATGTTCCCATTCTGCTCAGTGCATGGAGCCAGCCCAGGGAACAGTGACAATGGGCAGCAATGTTCTCAGGCTGGTTGGAGAAGAAAAAAAGGTTACTGGTAGCTGAAATTGTTTGAAGGGGTTAAATACAGATGTTCACATTTCTGGGGTGTGCCTTACATTTATTGGTTTCTTTTGTATTGCAAGGTCAGCTCCCCTCAATAATTTAATCTAAGAACAGTCTCCTGTTATTTCTACTTCATTTCCTCCCCAAGCATTTTCCTTTCTTGTTTCCAGTCCATGACACCAGCCTGCCCAGAGCTCTCTGGCCCTTTCTGAATTGACCACCTGGGACTTTCACAAGTTTCCTTGTCAGGCCCTTCTCAAAGACTGTGGATATACCAACCTAACGAGTACATGGTTAATATTGACTCTTACTATTTCAGATGAACAAACAGCAGCAGCAAAAGCAGAGGATGCTAAACTCCAGCACAATCTGCTGAAGTGGTGACTTCACCACTGAAATGGGATTATGAAGTGGGGGACAGAACACCAAGCAGAAATGTTCCCAAAGGTGGGACACAGTCCCTGTGATGAACTGAAGTCCCTGCAGCACAGCCAGGGCAGCTCCTCCTCTTGGGTACTGCCTGAGCAACTTAGAGCCAGGCTGCACACCTGAGCACTGCTGTCTCCTCCTGTGCTCCCTGCAGATCTCAGAGCTCAGCTTTCACTGAAACACAGGCTCCTTTCATGGACTCCTGTCCACTTCTCAGTATTCCCTCTTTCTGCCTCTGAGCACTGGAAAACTTGTTTTCCCCCCTTCCTCTGAAATTGCCAAGTTCTGGTTACCCTGCAACACAACTTTTGGTAATTTTCACACACCAGCCTTACTCTGATAAAACAAACAACTACTTCCCCAATGTTTTGGTTTTTTTTCTTCCAAATGCAAACTCATTCTACAAGTCTATTTCTCAATCAGTCTGGCCTCTGCTTTTCCTTTCAGTGATCTCCTCCTGGATACTCAATGGTCAGCCTGTCCTAACACATTTTAGCAACTTCCTCCCTGTACCTGTCAGGTCACAGGAGAGCCCCCAAGAGCTCCAGCACATCCTGTCTGATGGTCATATTTTGCTATATACCAGCTTTGCTTTTTCATTCCCCCTCTACTTTTAGTTTCAGCCTTGCTCTTATTTTTATTCTGTCTTTACCCTCAACTTTATTTTCAACAGATAAACCAAGCTCAGCAGTATTACAAGGCAGTGCTTTGTAATTCAGCTTTGAATTGAAGGGCTTGAAAAATCTACTTATTCCTGCAAAAAACTGCACACAGGAAGGCTTTAAATACTGATTATGATACCATGAAAACAAATTCACAGAAGTAATTTGTGATAGAAAACTCCTTCGGAACATTTTAAGTCAATGTCACAGTTCAGGCTGCCCACGTTAGAGACTTGAAAATGAAAAAGATAGAAAGATATTTCAGTTTTATATTCAAAACTAATTAGCTCTAGAGCCACCAAAGATCAGAAGTAATGCCTGGATTTGGAAGTATCAGTCACCCTTCACATGCTCTGCCCCATCAGACATGTCACCTCATGGATCAAGGAGTAAAACATTAAAGGAAACCTCTTGCAAAAATCTTCTAGAAGAAAGTTAGAAAGCTGGTCTTATGCAATTACAGGAGAGCAGCTTTTTTCCCATCTTATGTCCAGTGTTAAAAAAGTCCTTTCCCACTAACTAATGTGCTAAAATATCCACCAAACTAATTTTCCTGCACTGTTCTGAAGGATGAAGAATTACTTGAGGTCAGCAGATTGTCCTCTCTACGGAACACACAGAGCCCTCAGCACTGCCCCAAGGCCAACGCTCTCCTATCACAACTTGGCTCCAGCACAAGTGCTTGTGTTTGAAAAATGAGGAACAAGCAGCTTCTTCTGTACCTTCCAGATGGTGCATCACAGCCCCCAGTGCCTCCCCAGGGCAGCATCCTGCAAGTGACCTGAAAATAACACCTGCAAATGCACCGATTGTGATGGTCACTAGTTGAGTGAGACACGGGATGCTCTGAGTGCCTCCTGAATTGCCAAAGCTCCCAAGGGGATGTGGAGCCTTGCAGAGAATTAACAGAGCTGCCTGACAAAGAGAACATGAGCAGTAAAGGAATTCTTTGGATCAGAGAAAAGATGAGAGGATATATACCCCACTAGGGCTTTTCTTCTCTAACAGTGAAGCACAAGGAACTCAAAGAAGCGTAAGAAAGCAAAGAACTGATAAAAGGAGTGACAAACTGCAAAGCCCAGGCACTCTAACAGAACTCAAATATCAGTTTTCTACACTTCACAGTTCAGCAGCCTATTGCTTAAACCACCATTAGTCAGAGATGCAGGTATCAACTGATGCTGCTAATTTTAAAGTGTATTCCAGGAGTGATCTGGAAATGACATACAACAAAGCCAGGGTGCTCTCAGAAACATTATTCTTCCTAAACTTCCAGTTGTAAGCAACACTGTTCAAAAAGCTTGATGATGACAGACCTTTCCTGAATTAAAAAACTGCACTGTGTTTTCTGGAAGGTTTCTGATTAGAAACGTGCCTGCTTCGACTGAACAAAGCATTCCACTTGGATTAAAGCATTTGCCCAACTTCACCTTGGCACTGTGCACCTTTTCTTGTTACAATGCAGTTCCACACAGAACTGGGCTTTACTGGCTTGTTTTGGTTCCCTTGGTTACTTACTCAGGAACAAAGTCCCCATGGAATACAGCGAAATTTGGAAATTGTATAAAAATTTAATTCTTGAGAGCAAGGCCATAAATATTCTATTAGAGAGAGCTTCAGGTTTTATGACATCAAAAATTAATTCAAATGACACTGAATTAAATGGGAAGGTTAGTACTAGGTAGTGAGCAACAATGGAACAATTGTTTAGTAAGATTATTCCTACACTTTCAGAGTGAGAACATATATCTTGGAAGTGTAATTTACTTGCAGAAATCAGAGGGAGACAGGACTGTAACATTTATGTCTACCAGGAAGACATCCTTATTCTGACAGCTTGATTTCCATACAATTTTTCATCACATCCTTTAATTTCCATTCTAATTTTTCTTATTCTTTCCCTTCAGTTGTAAAAAATATTCCCTTTATTAAGTAAAAGTAAGCCTCAGCAAGTACAAATAACACAGATTAGCATTTTCATTAACACCTTTTACAACAGCACTGACACTTCTCTACCTCACACACAGAATCCCAGAATGGTTTGGGTTGAAAGGGACCTTAAAGATCATTTTGCTCCATCCCCTGCCATGGGCAGGGACACCTTCCCAGGCTGCTCCAAGCCCTGTCCAGCCTGGCCTTGGACATGGCCAGGGACTTAGGAGCCTCCTCACCCTCACAGAGAACGATTCCTTCCTGATATCCCATCCATCCCTGCCCTCTGGCAGTGGGATGCCATTCCCTGTGTCCTCTCCCTCCATCCCTTGTCCAAAGTTCCCCCCCTTTAGGCCCTGGAAGGGTCTCTGAGCTCTCCCTGCAGCCTTCTCTTCTCCAAGGGAACACCACCAGCTCTCCCAGCCTAGCTCCAGAGCAGAGGGGCTTCAGCCCTTGCAGCATCTCCATGGCCCCCTCTGGCCTTGCCCCTACAGCTCCATGTCCTGTGCTGGGAGCCCAGGGCTGGGGCAGCTCTGCAGGTGGGGTCTCACCTGAGCAGGGATGAGGAGCAGAATCCCCCCTGCCCTGCTGCCCACGCTGGTGGATGAGCTCAGGACACAGGGGGGTGGTTCTGGCTGCCAGCACACACGGGTGGGGCATGCTGAGCTTCTCATCAAGCAACACCAAGTCCTTCTCCTAAGGGCTGCTGTCCATCCATTCTCCACCCAGCCTGCACGTGTGCTTGGGACTGCCCCAAATTATCACCCATCAGCTACAGCAGTAGTGTTTTCACTGGTTTTTGAGCAGCTGTGTGTTAATGGTGACTGATGGCCCTGTGCTCAGACTATATACTTGTGTATCTGTTATTTTATTTCTGAAGATAAACTTGTGTCCTTTTACTTCTGAATAGTTACCTTTTTTTTTTCTTCTTGGAGAAGTTCTTGTTCTTAGTCTCCATTTTCCACCATACACTTCTGCATTTTATCTTGTTTTTGCTGCCATGGTGTTTGTATTATACCAAAAGGACTGGATAATTCTCTGGTCCCTATGCTGATCACACTTATGTCACTAACAAGTATTGTGGTCGCTTTTGTCAAGGTAATTAATAAAAAACCCCAACACTAAGAGGGTCAGACCACAGACTCTATTCAGCTGCTATTACCTCCTCAAAGTCAATTCTTTATAAATGCATGGCTCTTTTCTGAATCTTCTCTTGCTTCCTAAAATGATTTGTCCTGTGAGAAACAATCCTGAAGAGAGATGGTCCATCTGACAGCCTTTGGCACCTCTGTTTTGCTGTCCTGAATAATTAATCCCTTCCTTCCATGGCTGAGCAGCTGGACATGATGATGCCTGGGATGTCCCACAGCAGCTGCATGCATGGATTTGCTGGCCTTAGAGAAGACATCAACTGCTTACAATGATCAGCAGTTAAACCTTTACAAGGGATACCACTGAACAAAACCAGGTTCCAGCATAGGTTTTTAAAAGTTTTAAATACCTACAAGCAAAGAAATCTTTCTTCTGTACTACAAAGAGAAAATTGTGTGTCTTTGCTTTCTTCACCTCATGCTCCACAGGCCAGGCTGTAACAAAGACAAACCATTTCAGAAAAGAAGGGCAAGGCCATTAATACTTTGGAATGTGCCAAGTAAGAGAACTGAAGTTTTACAAATCAGGATCCCTTCCACAGTGCAGATTCAATACTGACATGCCAACAGGGTTACAATATCTATATCCAGCTGAAACTCAGCAGCCTGACTGAAGTAAGTTACTACAAGAAATTTTGAGTTGCTGCTATTAAGGACACAGACAGGGCAGTCACAATTCTATTGTGTTAGTTCAAAATTAGGTCAATTATTTAGGTTTCTAAATGTAGACTCAAAACCTAAATTTAGCCACTTCCTAAAAATCTTGGCCTCTGTGACTAGTGTACACATCTCCATGTCCAACTTCAAGGACAGGGTGGAATTTGCAGAACTCTGGAGCTCATACTCCTCAGAAATCTGTGTAAAAGCATTGCCAGGTATAGCCAGTTCTTGGCCAAAGAAACTAAAGAGAAACAACTGCTGCTTTCAAATGAACTATTTCAAATGTATGTCCATTCCAGGACAAACCTGACATCCCACACATACTGGTGTGTCAAAGAGAGCAAAGAAAGAGTCACAACTCCAAATACAGGTTACACTAGGACAAAAGGACAGGCAGGCAGTATCCATTAAACATCTGATGGTCACTTCAAATCTATACACCAGATAATCTGTACCTCAGAGAAATCACTTTTACTACCTAGAGTCAGCTGAGAAGGCTTGCAAAAGGCCTAATCAAACTAAGATGTGTAATTGTTATCTAAAGACATTTTCTCACCTCATGGAATGGCTAAATTATAATCTACAGGAAGTATTGGCACCTTTTATGTAAATGCACAGCCCAAATCTTGGCTAATGTGAACAGAGGAGTTACAGTACATGCATAAACATGTTCTGGCATCAGCAAGTACTATCCAGGTGGCAACCACTGTTTTTCATCTGTCTTAAGTTCAGCTGCTGGGAACACAAGGAAAGAAAGAATAAATATTGTATGGATTATGAGGGAGCAATCTATAACAGCACAAAAACTAAATCAAAGCCACAACTTAAATTGGATGAAAACTGGGAGTTTCAGTGCAGAAGTCTTTTTTGGAAATGGGGTACTCAGATATTACCCAAGTTATGGAAGAAGAGGTACAATGATAGAGGCAAACCTCAAAAGCATGGGCAACAACCTAAAGGCAAGGAAAAAACCTACTCCTTTTGATTATATCTAAGATGTATTTCTCATATGATTGGTGTTCACAGGCCCCAGGCAGCTTTCCTTAGAAGCAGGAAAATAAGCAGATAGGTGAGGATTGTGAGTTTGATTTTAACAGAGGTCAAGGAGACTGAAGATAATTCACTACAGAAGAATCTGCTTCTGCCTGTGAAGACTCTGCAATACTGGCTTTTGGGTGCCCAGAGCTCTTGGAGTGAAGCCCTACAATGCTGCCTGTACAGGAGACTCTCTGGTGCTTGTGTAAGACCAGGCTTCCTGCAGGGCACCTTTCCACCCTCTTAAGCCAAAGCTTTGAATCACACCACCACTGGTCTGAGCCTGCTCCTGCACAGCACCTCCACTCTGGAGAATCCTACCTGGGAAAGGCCCAGCACTGATTCCACATCACACCTGTGCACTCTTTGGCTGGCTCTGAAAGGAACAAATACTTTAAAACCATGAGCTGGAATCTGCAGCTCAGTAGATGTCAGCAGAAGGCATCCAGAGCTTCAGCATGAAATACCTGTTTTTTGCAGAAGAGTAAAACACCCAGAAATAAATAAATCCATCTGGTAGGAGAGCTCCTCTCTTCCATGGTTCTCACCAGCCAGCATCACCCAACACTTCCCATTTTGGGTTCACTATTCAGCAGAACACAAACACTGTCACTGGAAGCTCTGCAGGCTGGCTTCCCGCTAGTTCACTTTTTTATTTTTACTCTTAGGAAACAGCTTTTGGGTTTCAAAAGAAGCATTAAGGAAAAACACAAAGCTTTCACTGGTGTTAGCTGCCAGGTCTGCATGTGCCAATTGGACAAGTTCAAATAGTCTCAGGCACTCCTTTACTTCACAGGTACAAACAGATAAATCACCCAACTTGGTCCCTAAAACCATTATAATCTGCAAACATACAACAGAGCCCAAGAGAAAATAAAAACTTTCCTTACAATGTATAAGGAGAGAGTCCAGACAGGAGCTTTGCTGTAGCCAAGAGCTATTTTGGAATATTACTGTAAAAGGACATTCAGGTTGCAATAAGAGAATTACAAAAAAGCTTTAAAATGTGGGAACAGAACAGGACCTGGCACCCAGAAATGTCCCCCTTACCCCTGGATTTGGGTCATCTCCCAGAGCCCACCTCACTTCTCATCCAGCACAACAGATTGTGCTTCAGAACCAAACCAGAGGGGAACTCTCTCTGTCAGACCCTGCCCTGCTGCAGCTAAAGACACAAAACAGGTACCTGAAGAGGCCCTCACAGTTACAGGTGTTACAGCTCTCTCCTCCAGATGGGATTTCTTTAGGAATTCCTCTGCAATAGCATGGAAGCCACTGAGACTGAGCATTTTAGAAGCTGTACTTCCCCAGCTCCTCCACCTACAGCTTTCAAAGGTACAAGTCATTCCAATTTACCATGGAATATAATGCACATTGTGATCAGAAATGTGTAGAAAAATACCAGGACACAAAAAAATGGATGATACTTCAAATTTCAAGTTGAATATCCAGAATAATTTTTGGCTTTATCTGGTCTATTGTGTCATCATCTCATGGAACAGCACCCATGGAACACCATGTAGATGTTTATTATTGTGTATGTTCAACATAAATAAGACCCTAAAATACATGCAAAATCCTCTTCCATGAGAGGGTTAAATGGCTTTACCAACTAAAGCAGGCACTTAAAAACCAGCTTTAAATTAAAACGCATTCATGCACTGAGCACTATCACAAAGCACCGAGAGGAACAACACAGCTGAGGGAGCAGGGCCAGCCCGGGCTCTGCAGGGACAGGCAGGGCTGGACCACAAAACTGCTGCAGCTCTCAGGTGCACTGGTGTGCTTGTGCGATTTAAAACACAACGGTACCATCCCAATGTTCTAGCGCCCAAAGAAGGCAGCAGAGCCAAGATCTCTTCAGTGATGCATCAAATGAAGAAGGGCACCCCGATCCAAAGCTCTGCTCCCGGCAGGAGGGCGAGGCAGGGCATTTGCAGGGGTCCCTTCCAAGCCGGGCTCTCCCACCACTCTGACCCAGCCGAAGGCATGGTCGCGATGCTTCTTCGCCAACACTTCACTCAGCCCTCACTTCTTAACTCAAGCTAATAAAAACCTCGGGCCAGTTTCAAGCTGACGGATTTCCCGTACCGGATACACCCCCTGAGCAGGATATTTAATTCCTACCGCATCACGGATTCTCTCTGAGCTCTTGGGAAAAGCCCCGGCACCTCCGGGAGGGCCCGGGGCCCCCCGCTGGGCTGTCGATGGCGGCACTCGCAGGGCCGCGCCCGGAGCCGGACCCCGCCGGCCCGGCCAGCACTCTGCGGCCCCGGGGAGCGCAGCCCCGCGCCCCTCATCCCCCTCGGCCGCCCCGCCGCTCACCAGCTCGGGCACTCGAACAGGGACCCGCCGCCCGCCGCGGCCGCGCTCGCCGCCATCTTGGCTCTGCCCCATTCAGCCGGCGCGGGGCACCATGGGAGGCGGGGATCGGCGCGCGGCGATCCCGGCGTGCCCCGCGCGGCGCCGGCGGGGCACTGGGCATGGCCTAACGGAGCCCCGCCCCCGGGAT
>VWYO01005741.1:62444-78402 GCA_013400275.1 Rhadina sibilatrix | reverse complement strand
GGGACAGCGCCGGTACCGACCCCGGGACGGGGGGACAGCGCCGGTACCGACCCCGGGACAGGGACAGCGCCGGTACCGCCTCTGGGACAGGGACAGCCCCGGTACCAACCCTGGGACGCGGGGACAGCGCCGGTACCGCCTCTGGGACAGGGATAGCCTCACTACCAACCCCGGGACGCGGGGACAGCGCCTGTGTCCGAGCAGAGCCCAGGGCAGGGCCCGGTCCGAGCAGAGCCCAGGCTGAGCCGGTAGGAGCGAGGAGCCGCCTCTCTCCCGGGTCCCAGGGCTCTGCTCGGAGCCCGCAGCCCGAGCCCCGCTCGCTCCTGCCCCCGGCTGTCACCGCGGGCCAGGCTCCCCAGAACGCTTCCAAAACTCCCGGAGGGGTAGAACACACAGCCGAGAGCCAGGCACGCCGTGCCAGAACACTGCAGCAACAGCCACGGGAGTTTCTTCTCAAGTTTACAAGGCCGTGGGTGGCTTTTCCAAGCTCGGAAATATTAGTCAGGACTGTTAAAAAAGCATCTGCACCACTTCTACTGCCACGATCAAAGGAGTCAAGCAGTCACAGAAACTCTGAGCTCAGCAACCTGCACCTGTGTCCTCAATTCCAGTTTCCACAGGACTAAAGCAGGCTAGAAGGATGGAGCCTACAAATAATGCTCCCTTTTAGGTCTGCTGAGGAGCTAAGTGTTTTTGTTCTTATTTGGCAGTGTGACACCCAAAGGACTCTGCCTGGCAGGAGGCATGCACAAAGCAATAGCTTCCACCATTTCCAAGGAAAACTTTAAAAAAAGGAGCAGAACAATAGAGAGTTCCCTTGTTTTCAAGTCAGATTTTATCACACAGGTTCACCACTGGCTCCAGGTTCTGGCAAAAGTAAATAGAGCTGACCCAATGCTGCTCTGAGGCATGAGATTCATTTTTTCTGGGATCAGCTACTGTACAGGACTCTGCACAGAAGTATTGTGTATGTCCTCATGAAATGAATTCCGTGTTTTCAGGTGGTTTCATTCTGAGAAATCGAGGACCACAGAACTGAAGCTGCAGGAAACACTGCCGTGAAGGTGTGAACTCCTCTACTCTGCTTAGAGGGGGCACTGCAAACACACCTGAGCCAATGTCTAAACTGCAAGAGAAATGAGCTCTGACAGAGGCTTTTAAAAATGTTTATTGATGATTATTGGATGGAATGATGGCGCAATAGTGCAAACCACTGTGCAATTGGGAGAACACTCCCTTCCCAGCTTTCACATTTACTTTATTACAGACGAGACACGGAATAAGGATTAAATACAAAATGGGTCAGTATGCTGCATTTACCACCCCCACTGGGCATTGGACAGATCACTGTTCCCTTCAGTGCATGTCAGTTCAGAGCTACATTGAAGTGGGGAATGGCTGCTTGTTCTGCCCAAGCCTGTGAGCTGGAACCAGCAATCTTTTCCATTTGCACACACATCCTCAGTCTGAAAATCCTAGAGCTTCACTCAGCCAGTTTCTGCACTTTGTTTCATAAAGAATTGAAAATACCAAATGTTCACAAGCCACACATAAATATTTACGTGAACACTACAAGTGAGCACCAAGAGCACTTGTTCAGAATCAAGATTTCTGCTAACACTCTTCACAAATCTTGCTAGCTTGTAAACTTCAGTGCCCATTTCCTCATTTTTAAGTGTTTTTTCCCCCTGGAAGCTTCTAAAAAAATTGTAAGTGAGCAGCTAAACTTTAATAGTTAGTGCCTGAGTCAGCATTGGAAGAGATTTGTCCACTAGCAAGCGACCAGCTAGTTTGTCTAAGAAGGTTGCACTGTTAGATTCTAAGTCAAAGAACATTCTGTCCTCAAGTGATGCATTTTGTGAAAAAACAACCCCAACCACACCCCAAAAGATTAAACAACACAGTTATGAGTCTCAAGGCTAAACTGACCAGCATGTAGAGGTTTGAATTATCATCCATGCATACCCTCCTTGCCTCTCAAATCTGTGACAACATCCTTTTCTTCAAGAGAATCTAGAACCACAGCCACTTGGAGACAATAAAACCATGGGGCAGATACTGGAGACTTTAGAAACTGCTGGATTTACAAAATGTGACCTGGTGGTGGGCTGTCTTTGAATGCCATTCTCATTCCAGTTCAACAAAGTTACCTACACGTAATGTTGAAGTTGTGCGACTTGTCAGAAACAAGACATCTCCAGTTATTGATCACACTTCAGCCTACAGCTGGGACAGGGAATAACACATTACAGAAAGCAAAACCACAAGATTTTAGTTACATAAAACAATATAATTTGTATATAAACTGATAAATACTGTCTCCATGGTTCACCAAATACTAGTTATCTGCACATTAGTTGCTAATATCTATGAACAGGAGTAGTTCCAACTTGTGCTCTCTCAGGGTGGTCAATTCATCTCCGAGACTAGTCAGCCTGTTTGCTCTGACAGAAAAAATCTCAGCAGTGAGACTGGGTTCCATGGGAAGATTTCATGTTGTCTTCCAGATAATGAGTACTATGATTATACAGGCCACAGCAAGGCCAAGAATCAGGATACAGATCTTCTTACGGGATTTCTTCTAATAAGAGAAGAAAAAAAAAAACAAGCCACTGACACCAGGAATACTTGAGGAAAAAGCAAGGCTACCATTCATGTCACTAACATGGGGGAACAAGAGCACTTGATACCCACAGTTACTTGAGAGAAGTAACCAGTGTAGTCTGAACACTTTTACATGTTCCTTTAACTCCATGATTCTACACATGAATGTTTTGGTTTTAGGAGTGCAGTGGTCGAAGAGCTGCAGTTAAGTCAAAATGTGACTGGTTCTGCTTCTCTTAAGGAAAATACAATGCTCAGAGAAGGCCAAACCTTTCTATCTATTTCTATTTTTCAGGTAATCCTAACCAAACTCCTAAGCAGTTTTCTGATACAATCTCCCCTTGGCCACTTAGGCTTGGTACTGCATTTCTGCAATTTAAATGATTTCATGTACAGTTACTGGACTTGGATTTTACAGCTTTGCTCACTTTATCCATCACAGGAAACTACAGTCCATCCATATACCATGGACTATACCAATCATTTTTTAACTTGGCATCTAAGGATTTGAAGGTAGTTATATATAACCACTTCTTTCTCCATCCAGAAAAAAAAAAAACCCACAACCAACAGCTCCCAAGCTCAGATTTATAAATACCTCAGAACTTTGACAAGGAAGCCACAGAGAGAGAGAGAACACTACTACACACTGCCAGATGGCAAAAGCAACATTCCCACCCTTGCACTCAACAGCATTGGAGTTCTATTGTCTTCCAGTGCCTCCCACTTAACAGCTTGGAAGAGTCCAGTATTTATCTTGTGTGGAAGCCTGAAGTCCCAGCAGCAATGGGCCTGAATAAAGCAGAGCCCTTACAGAAGCTGGACCTACAGGGACAAGGATGATGAAAGGAACCTCCAGAAAACACTGGCTACCATAGAGCAGTGAGAGCCACTGCTCTACTGATGGGACAGGGAGCACAGACTGTGGCACAGACACTCAGCAGCTGGACAGGAGTGTTGCAAATCCTGGTCAACCAGAAGTTACCCAAGTCTGGGCAGAGATTTTTTGCATGTCAGTGTCTTGCCTGATATGTTTACAGGTTGGATACAACATCAGAATTAGTTCTTGTTTCTTCTGCTAACTCCAAACAACAACAAAGACAGGTAAACACTTAGGCTTGCAGAGTGTGAAGGGCCAGACTCTACCTACTCTAAAGTAGAAGGTGAATTTCAATACCAAGTTTTTGACTCAAGTGCTTTATATATTCCCTGTAGCCAATTCTGAATGAATGCCAGCTTGCTTGAGCTGGTTTTAATAATTAGTCTGGTGTGTTGCAGTCCTCAGTGTCTTGCTTTGCCTGTTTCATTACTGCTCAGCCATACAGTGACAGAATTTACCTGATAATAGGCAGCTCTCTGTAACTGCTCACTGGCTCTTTCCACATGGACTTCTGCACTTTCCACATTTGCCTCAATGCTATCTATGGAAAAAACAGGAGAACTCATTGCAAAGTATGTCAGAGCTTCAGTGTTTAAAAATTACAGCCAGAAATAAAATACTTTTAAGGCAAAATACTGAAAATTTTAATCCATGTAGGCAAAACATGTAACTGAGCCAAGAAAAAACTTCTTTTTCTCCAAATGCACTTACCAATCATATCTCCTTGGTCATGAATCATCATGGCTAAATCCTTAAATATCTGATTGACATCCAAAATGTCTGCCTGAAGAGAACAGTTTAACAAGTTACAACAAATACTGGGTACAGTATTTTCTAATCCTCACTCTTAGTACCTCTTCTGCCCATCACTTAAAGGGTAAGAATAGACAACAGGGACAAGTGACTGATGTGATTTGATGTTACCACCTGTGCAACCTGGGACTAGCACAGGAGCCTACAGTACTCCAGCTACTGAATATTTGTTTCATCACACCAGCAATTAGCACAGTATGAACACTCTAACAAGTATCTGAAGGATCACCAGCCAACACTGAGGGAAAAGATACCTTCCTCAACAGGAGCAGGGAGATTATCTTGGCATCAATCCTCCCTGTGAGGAACTCTTATTACTCCACCATCAGCTCTCCTCAGCCCATCCCATTAATTAACACTGCACCCTTTGATTTATCTCCCAGTACTGCTAACTGTGCAGGATTGACTGGTCACCTCTAATTGCCTGATTGCAGTTTCTCTTTCTTTAATGAGTTCAAGGTCCTGTTCAGTTATTGCCACATCTTCTTCCTGAGACTGCATCTGATTCCAGTCTTCACCACTGGAAAGAGAGGGAAAGTCAGTGTCTCTCTGACTATAGGTACTTCCATGCTGCATTTTATGGCAAAATGAGTTAAAGTTGAAGAGTTTCCTATAGAACAACCCCCAGGTTCTTGGCCCTGTCACTGTGTACAAGGACAGGACCCATTTGTGACAACAGTCACAAACTGGAACAACTGAAAAAAGGGACAGATCAGGCAATGTGAAGACACTGGAAAGCAGTTACATGCATAGCACACTCGGTTCTAGAATGTAACAGTTATCTACAGCATTGCAGAAGAAACCTGCCTCTTTCAGTTCTGCTTTTTCTAAAAAATACTTGTACTTTCCTTGCTTCTTACCACCCTTCCAAATGGGAGAAATCAGGTTGAAAGCTCTACTAGAGAGCAGTCTGCAAGCACATTAACAGAACACCTGAAAAGCATCTGGAATCAGATTCTTGACTATCTGGCATTTGGAGATAAGACTAAAGTGTTTTATTATTTGAATTCATCAGTCTAGCAGGAACTTAGCATTAAATTACACACCAAAAGATATATTAAAACTCAAGTAACTCTGAATCCCAGTCTACCTCTCTTCTGATGAGCTGCTTCTTCACAACTGCTGCAGAAGTTACATTAATTAGAGTGGAGCCAGCATCTATAACACAAGGCCACCTCTCTGTTCAGCTTAGAATGTTCTTCAAGGGCAACATCTCCATCTTTTCAATACAGAAGTGTGCCAGAAAGCATTGTACCAGTCCAGTGTTTGGTACAACACTAACCAGTAAATTTTAAAGTCTTAAAAGTGCCTAAAGAAATGAAAATGAACTACATGAATAGGTCAGACACAGCTGACCATTCCAGTACTTCAGCTCTGAGATGACCACAGGCTTTGCAGATCTCAGAAGCAGAAGTTTCTGACACATAGCACACAAGAACAGCTTTGAGTGTGGAATAGCTGCTGTGTGCCATCATCTCTTATCTCTGGGTCCCACTGCTTCAGTGTGCAAGGCCTTCAAACCCATCCCAGCACCTGCAGGACTGAAGACCTGGGGTTTCACCCCTGACTCAGAGTGAAAGCCCAGGGTTAGGGAAGGGACACAGACCAAGCAGCTGAGCAGATGAAGGGCAGTTTGCAGGGGGAGGATGAGACCACCAAGCAAGGGCTCTTGATCCACAAAGCAAAAGGATTTACACAGACAGGGCCAACAGATTTCAGTCCAGTTGACACATCAATCACAGACACTTCTGGAGGGGCTCAGGCTCTCTTTACCACACTGCAGAGCTGATGTAACACTTTACTAAGCCATCTACCACACAGGCACACTATTACTGCAGAAGCAGTACAACTGTCTGACAGGTGACAGTAATGCTGTCTTGTGCACATTCCAGGATTAGTTTGCCAGTGCACAATGTCCAGGACTTCTGAATTTTAGGCAGCCTCATCTGCTATTCTGCTATAGCTCCAACAGGGCTGCTAGAGAACATCCAAACCCACGACATAAATATGCAGCTCTCTGTGGAAGGAGTCACAGTGAGTGAAATCCTGTCTGGTAATCTTGTGTTTACAGGCCAGAACACCAGGAGCTCCAGCTGCCACATCAGAAGGGCACTACTGCTCCCCTCAGGGTAGCAATCACACAATCTATACTTAAGAAGGATAAAATACTGTTGTATGCAGTTTTTTACACAGTATTATTATGAGTGCTGTAATAGTTGCTTGTCAACTCTTTTTGCTTTGCATTCAGCCAGCAGAGCCTGGCCCAAGTTACAGCAATATATCCCACCACAAAAACTTTAGTTGTATGTAGTGAAAACCCTCAAGAGTACAGGAAGTTATTACCTATCAAATGAAACAAGCTGTTCTTCTCTGAACCGCTCATCAGCCTGGAAGAGATAAATGAGTCACTACTCTCACAGACTACCAGGACCATGCACAAAATCACCAGCAGCATCTTGAAGACCAAGGCACATACTGTCCAGAGAGTTCTTGGAGAATGCCACTGTCACTGCAGCTGTGAGATTTAACTCAGTTTATGTAAGATTAGCTTTAGCTTCATCTTTAGATTTAATTTTTAGATTCAGATTGTCTCTGCAAATCAAGAGGCAACTGAACGATCAAAAGCAGCCAGTCCATGTTCTTGGATCAGCTGTCAATGTTTGTAACTTCCTTTCCCAACATGAAGCAAGAAATTTAGAGCATAATTCAATGGATAAATGTCTTCCCTTGCAGAAATTAAGAATGCAGAGCTAGCAGAAAGCCCTGAGGCAAGAGGAGAGAAATACTTTCACACTGGTCATTTTATTATGAATTCTTAGTAGCCACAGGGGTTTGTAAAAACATAAAGTGAACATATATTGGAGATATTAGCAGGACAGAAATTATAAGACTACAAAGCAACTCAGTGTGAGATTTGAGATGTAATTTAAGGTGTGGCAAGCTTCCATCTGAAGTCTTAAATTTTATAGCATAGGGCTGACACGAAGTGAAGAGCAGCCTGCAATACTTTGCTATTCACTATGTGCTGACTCCCCACCTCACCTTCTGCAACATTTGCAGCTACCAGGATTCCTTCCCTCCTCAACACTGACACTGGAGCACACTGAAATGAGAGATCACTGCACCAAGGCCTCAGCTTCACCCAGTAAGGTGTCTGTAAACAGGTATGAGGTTGGAAGGAAGGACAAAATTGCTCAGAAGACTCACAGTTCACTGTATCACTCCAAAATTCCCATAAATACTTACAGAAATACGGGAGCCAGCTCTTGCCCTTGCTACAGTCTCTTTTTCCTTCTCTGACACTCGTCTCTGTACTGCCTGGAAATTATTTAAGGCCGTGGAGAAGTCATTCATTAATCGCTCCTTCTGAAGCTTCTGCTGGCGCTGAAGAACCAAAACACAAACAAGAGTTTAGACATTCCCATTCATTACAAAGTGACTGCCAGGCTCTTAAAAAACCATCATAACAACAACAAGGAATGCTGGCATTCATTGATCTTTTGGTGCCAGCAGTCTGGGGTGCTGGCTAGAACAAAAAGCCCACCGTGTTTTAATTCCTTAAAGCAATGCTCCATGCCTTGCCAACTGCAGGACAGTTTTGTGCAAGGATTTTCAAGGATCTCCAACAATCTAGTTTTCAAGTCTGAGGTACACCATTACTTTTATTCTAATCACATTCCAATAATCCACCACGTTTCACTACGTCCCTTTCAGTTCCCTACAATGCCTTTTCCCTCCATTCCTTCACTCAGCCAACCTCATAGTACTTAAACCTTCTCACAACTACTGGAAGCCCCACACTTCCAGAACTAAGGAAAACACCCACTGTCCCAGGCTCCTAAGCTGCCTCTCTCAACCATGCCATATGGGTTTGCAAGAAATGTTTTATAATTTTTAGTTATGAATATAGTATAGGTTTTTTATATTGTAAGTTTAGTGTAGCTTAAACACCTTGAAAGGGCCTCTTGCCCTAGAATGTATTCTTATCATAGCATGATAAGGGTTTCTAAGACAACCTGAGTCTCTGCCTGGAGACTCTTCTTTATTGGTTCTTTTCTTTGTTCCATTTATGTTTGATGTATAATTGTTCTTTCTGTCCATCACAGAATTTTATCTTTAAAGTCCAAGAGCTTTGGCCACTGGTTGGCAAAATCTCCTGAGACCACTCCCAAACTTCTTTTGGATTTGATGAAACTTAAGTAACTTAGTTGGCATGTATTGTTTAGATTGTTTTATTGGTTTGTATGTTTTGTATCCACCCCTTGAGCTGTCCTGAACAGAAACGCCCTGCAGCCTGAGGTTCGGGGTCTCTCTGAGAGCACTTACCTGAGGCTGGGGGATCCCCTGACCCCCCCAAATAAAACCTTTGTCTCCTGAAAGTCTGGGAGAGACCCCTCTTTTTACCACAGTCATGACAGTGTGAGCCAAACTGCCTGTGAGCCAAGACCCCACCAACAAGTGTCGTGGTGGCGTGTCCGAGCTACCGGGAGCCCAAGCTGGGCCAGAACCAGATACCCAACGCGACTATGCCACAATACAAGCCTGTTGTTATTAGATCAGATAATATCCTTAGTCCTGATAACCATTTCAGTTTATCTTTTCTCCAAGTACATTAGTTGCAACAGTCCTTTTCATCCTCATTTTACAATTATTTAGCTTCCACAGGACATCTCCTTTGAGGGTTGTGACAGTCCAGTGATGGGAAAGAAGAAATTGTGGACGAGCTTGTCCCAAGGTCAACATTAGGTCAGCTGTTCTGTTTTCTGATAGAGAGATTTGCAACAGCTGGCTCAAATTGTGGGATTTCCAGGACTGTAATCCTGCCATGAGCTTGTACCAATTCAACAACAATTTCAAGGAAATAAATATTTTCAATTACATTTTTTTCTATAATAAGCGACTACAGCAGCCTCATAATAGACTGAAGCTTCCATCTGAACCCTCTGGAAGCAACAGCCAGAGCAGACCCTCAGCATGCTGATCCCAGTTTCAGCAGATTTTGACTGAATTTTCCCTGGGCTGCACTCAGGGAGATGCACGTGACAGGATTTTGCTCACCACAGAAGATTAACTGAAAAATATTTGCTGAACAAACCAGCAAAGCACGGCCATGCTTCCAACTGGCAAATAAACCTTAAATACAGAATTAGACCAAGACAACATCTGCTGACCCACATCCCCGGATCATCCTACAACAGCATCCCAAAAGCAGGCAGTGGTGAATGGACACCAGCAGCAGAGGACTGGCCCTTCCCTTTCCCACAGGGAGCAGGAACTAGTTTGGTAAGAGAAAAATCATAATCTTTGCCTCATCATATTTTGCTTTATTCAAATGTAAGCAAAGTGAGTCAGCTTCCCCCCCTCCACCACTAATAAATCACATGCAAGGGAAAGCTTTCTGGCATGCTCACATTTTACACTGGTAGGCAGTTGGCTCTGAATTCTTATCCTAAAACACTACCTTGCACCACCAAGCACTTTGCAAACAAGATTATTTTTCAGAAATTTACTCAGAAAAGCAGAATTGCATACTGAGTTCTCCCCAAACATTTAGGGCCTCTTAATTCCCATGTGGGAAGGTTTTATACCTACTTGCCCTGGGAAACATGTTTTTCCCAGAGTCACATAAGCAGCCAGGATGCAGCCAGCTCAGTGACTTTCTCTGCTTCACCATCATCCTTCACTGTCTCTTCAGCTGTGCCAGTTCAGGCTTTGTGACGTTGTGGTCTACCCTAGTTTCATGAAATGAGTGGTCTAGAAATATGCCCAAAAAGTTCTGCCTGCCTACCTGTTCAGAAGCAGACAGGGGATGTGGCAGAGACCCCAACTCCTTCAGGTATTCATTGGTCTCTTTGGCAAGGCGGTTTGCAGAGTGCTGCAGCTGTTGTCTGGAACAGAAGTTCAAAAGCAGTTACACACAGAAGTTCAAAAGCAGTTTGTCCTGGGTTGTAGAGCCAAATATGTGTATTCTATTTTCATCTGTGGGAGAGAGGCCTGANGTAAAGAACTGTTATTCCTATTCCCAAAATCTTTGCCTGAAAGCCCTTGATTGCAAAATTATACTTTTTGGCGGGTGGGGGTTACATTCTCCATTCTCAGGGAAACTCCAGTTTCCCTGGTAGATACCTGTCTGTCCAAACCAAGACACAGTTGCACACAGAAGTTCAAAAGCAGTTGCACAAGATCTACCTAAAAAGCAGCCACTGAGCATTTCAGCCTACTGAATGGTGACTAAATCAGGTTCTGAGATCACACAGCTTTACAGAAGGCTTTTTTCAACCTAAAGGATCTGAGATGTACTTTATTTTTTTTAACGTCAACATGACTCTGGAATACATTTTTTAAAAAAGAATCTAATAATTTCCTCCCTGCTAACTAGTATAATTCAGTAGCTTAAAAAATATCTTTTTCTCCAATGGCATATGAGAGAAACAACTTTATTCAGTGAACATAATCCCTCTTTTAGGGTGAATTCCTTATGGTACCAGCTAGTAATTAACACTTCACTTGACAACCACTAACTCCATTGGTAAAATGTACATTTGATAAAAGTACAGGGATTCTGATATTAAATTCTTCATTTTTGTGAAAAACAGTGGTCAGAAAGAGGAACAATCCAGCTTCTACTTCAGGAATTGCAAGGCTTTCCCTCGAGCCTTTATGTTTTCCAACAACATTGCAATATGAAGCTATTGTTGTGAAGACTCTAATACTGTTATACAAAACCTAAACTGTAAGCTAGGAAGAAAAAATACTAAAACCAGAAGCAGTTTATTTGGGTACAAGATGCTTAAGTGAAAGTCACTCACTTGGCCCAATGGACAAACAAATCAAGGCATTCAGGCTCCATTACTGAGTAAGTTCTGTATGTAAACTAAATAAATCATACATGCATTTTGTTAAGTTTGTATGGCAAATGACAATTTGTGGGGTGCAGCCACTCTCACCCCAAAGAGGAGAGTTCATGCAGTGACGTTAAATGCGAAGGCATTTGTTTGGTCACCAGTGATTAATTCTTTAATCTACTGATTAAACAGAGATTGAGTCAACTGAGCAGCTCAAGGAAACAAATCCCTTTTTCTCCCAATTCTCTCTCTGATCTCATCCTTCAAATGTGGCATGTGTATCTTCCACCATAAGCCAGGAACTTATCCAAAAACCACTATTACAAAAACCAGGATAACAGTGCATTCAGAGATTCAAGGTACTGTCACATAAAGAGAGAGTGGAAGAATGTACTTTCAAGTTTTCTTTGATGACCTCAGAAATTATTCTTTCCATAACGTGCTATTTATGTTCCTCACAAGTTTGTAAAAGATGCACAGACAGAGAGAACCCCTCTACAGCCTCTCCAAGGGTCAGTTTGAACCTCACCTGTTTAAATGTCTTCTACATTGTCCCCCACTGGCATATTACTCTTCTGAAATTACATATGACATTTTGTCTGCCATATATGATTGCTAATCTTTCTACTGCCTAAATCCATCTGCACTACAAGCTGCTTTTTCACCAGTTATGGGGCTCCCTGACTGTTTTCCCTGGTATGGCATTCATTTGAACCTTGAGTGAAGCCAGTATGACTGCACCTCAGAGCACAGCTAATGCTAATGCACGACTGAGGCACTACTACTTTTAAAGGAAACTACAGAAAAACTATGTAGAAGAACAATATAGAAAGAACTGTTCCTACCCAGCAGTTTTGAATGGCTTCTCCAGAGTCCTGCAGAAACACCTTAATTTGTCCAGTAAACTACTTATTCATTCTGGGTTTGTAGTACTGTATTAGATTTATCTAATAAAGCATCACCCCAAAGCAAGTAGCCCACTATCCCTAAGAACACAGAGAGAAATGGAGGAACACCTACACCAATGTTTGCTCATTTAATACTCACAAATTTTCCTGAAGCTTGCTGGAATCCTGCTTGGTTCCCAGCTGGCTCATCAAATTCCTTATTTGAGCAGCTGAAAATAAAGAAATAACAAGATGAAATAACAAGACAAGTTCAAACATATTTTATTCCTTCTTAAATGTATTCTTTTAGCTTTCCCCAAAAGAAAGCTAAAAGCTAAATTGATTTCAATACCTGACTTAACCTAGTAAGGCAACACTTCCATTCTTTGCTATAAATATATACAAGGATCTTATGAGTGGATGCAAGAGGATGGGGCCAGACTTTTCTCACTGGTGTCCAGAGACAGGACACAGGACCACATCCACAACTGAAACACAGGAAGTTCCATCTAAATGATGAAAAATTCATTTGCTGAGAGGGTGACAAAGCCCTGGAACAGGCTGCCCACAGAAGCTGTGGAGTCTCCTTCCCTGGAGATATTCCAGCCCTGCCTGTACACCATCCTGCACAACCCGCTCAGGGGAAACCTGCATCAGCAGGGGCTGGACCAGAGGAACTCCAGAGGTCCCTTCCAAACCCTACAGTTCTGGGATTCTGTGAAATGCAAAATGTATTTTAGACATCTCCACCTATACATGATCCAGCCTAACAACTTTCAAACAAGAAAGGGATAGGCATAGATACCCTGAAGAGAAATCAGTGGAGCTAAGAGCTTGTGCACTCCTTTTCCTCAACCTTTTTAGACCAACTAACAGAGCTGTTCATACCAACCTTGCTATTTCAGTATTTTAGGCTATCACTGCTGCAGAAAACTTCACTACGCTGTGTTGCCATTTTTACATTATTTTTAAGTTAAATTATTAGTGCTCTGTTAAAAAAAAAAACAACCCCCCCCAAAAAAAACCCCAAAAAACAAAACAAAACAAAAAAAACCACAAAAAACACAAACAAACAAACAAAAAACCCAAAACAAAACCAAAAAAAAACCAAAAACCCACAACAAAAAACCCCCAAGTGTTGCTATTAGTTTCAAAGCTCCCCAGCCCCAGACCTGAATTTTTCTACTGATGATACTGCAAACCTTTCACAATACTGGCACAAATAATCTTTCAGGAACAACAGATAGCAATGTGCACCTCACAGTTTGCCTTTGTCAATTTGAAATCATGTTGTAGCTCAGAGAGATATTTTAGACCTCCTTCTCCCTCATCTCCAATGTTTTCTTACTATTTTCTTTATGTAGGCACTCATGATCATGAAACCACACGATGAATCACATCAAACCCTTAACCTACCTGAAAAGCAAGTACATTTTCTCTCCCCACTACCTTAGAATTTTTTTTTTCTGACAGATCAAGAAGCTGATCCACTTTCTTCTGCAGCAGCACAGTTTTTATCATGACTGAAGTGCTGGGCTCAGCACTTACAACAGCAGCACAAGGATTGATTGTCCCAAATCAATGATGAAATCTATGCTATGGCATCATGCAGTCAGAGGCAAGGCCAAGGGGGATCACCTTAATACTGTTCCACAGGCACCTGAATTGAACTGAATTACCCACAAGTTTAATATGAGCTCCTTCCAATTCAGAGACACTCTCATGTGTAACTTCTGCTTTCAGCCTGGAGCCTCTGCAGTTATTAAATGTGTTGCTGGAGAAGCATCAGGTCCCTACAATGGCCACTTCTTTTAAAGAGATGTCCAATGGCTTATAACAAGGGCAGCTCAGCTAAAGCTGCAATATGAGTTAATCAGTAATTAGCCAGTAATCAGCTTTTACATCCACCAAGTGTATTCTCACCTAGAACTTCAGACTTGTATCGTGTTATACAGTGAGGAGTTGGTTGGCAACTCCTCATATACCGAGCTTGGCTTCCAGCAAGCAAGGCTGCACATATTTCACAGCTCTGTCAGACACAGGAAGGTCAGAAAAATTCATAGTCAAGCTGGTGACAAACGGCACAAGGACTGCACTCTGTGTGTGGATGCTGAGGACTTGGCAAACAGCATTTGTGCCATAATGTCCAGACATTCTGTGACTTATTTTTCTCTGCATGGGGAGATTCTTGCACAGTCCCATTTCCAGGCCAGGCAGTGTCTGTCCTGCCCTGAGCCAGGTTCAGCAGTTTGCTTTGCTTAGTTTATCTCAGCTGACAGCAACGCACACAGTCTACACAAAATGAGAATAAAGTGTCTGGGAAACAAAAGGATGAGGCTGGAGCTCCTAATTCCTTGGATAGTGGATATACACCAAAATAGAGAACCCCTAAGTCCACAGCTTTCCATCTCCAAGCCCTTTTAATTTCAGGCTGTAGAGCCTTCCCCATACTCAGGACCTGACAGCTGAGATTTCTTGAAACACTTCAATCTCTCCTCCAGCTGCAAGTCTGCTACATTACCTGAGCAAACAACAGATCTGCCAGCCCAGGCCAGCAGTTTTCTGTACATTTTGTGTGAAATGCTCACTCCACAGAGACTCCCCCCCAAAAAGTGAATAATACTCAGCTATATGCATACTGTTTGCCTGCTCTTTTCCTTACAGGGGAAGGAGAAATGAGGACAGCCTTAAGGCTTCAATGTATCCTTTTCTCTAAGGCTTGAATGGAAAGCTTTTATACAGTGTGTAATAAAGTTAACTACTATAACATTAAGTCAGATGTCCTGTCAGGTGTGTTCCCACCCACCTCGATAGAACTGTAAGGCTATTTGTTTAACTTGAGACAGGCAGCTCGTGGAGATAGGATGACTGCAGGTCATGAGACAGCAGAAGCCTGTACTATGAGAGAGGGAAGCTGAGCTCTTCACAGGAGGCTCAAAGAAATCCCGTGGAAGGAAGAAAGGAGGAGTGTAAAGGAAAAAATAAAAACGAGGGGGAAAGGCAAAAAAAACCTCAACAAGACATGCTATCTGGCAAACTTTGAAGCAATTCAGCAATGCCTCCACCAAGGAGAAATGAACATGACTGAGCAAAGCATCTTCAGTAATGTAAATAGCTTTGTATCATCAGAGAAGTCACCAGCTTACTGAGGAACCAACATGTTCAACTGATCTTGCCCTAAAAAACCTGCATGGGCACTTGAACAATTAATGTCTTTTTTAGCAAAGGCTGTATCCTTAGGAAGGATTATATCAAAGACTCTCCTGGATGTGACTGCTTTAACAGGCAGCATTTCAGCGATCAGCACTGAGATTTCTACGGCGATCAGACAATACCGATAACTTCCTCTAATGACAACCACCCGACCAAGAAAGAGCAACACCGCGTCCTTCGGGACATCCTGCCCGGGAGCAGGACACTGCCGGCACAGAGAGGGGAAAGCCGCACCTTCTCATCCCCATTCAAGATCCCTGCTGGCACAGCAGCTGCTCCCGAGCGCGGTGACACCTCCTGTTGTCCCCAGAGCCCCTCACTGCGGGCACCCGATGCCAGCGAGCGGCCGGGCTGGCCGAGGTGCCGGCGGGGTTTGGAGAGACTCGGTGACAAGGGACAGACACACTCCCCGAGAGCGCCCGCAGCGTTCAGCCCGCCCCGCAGCCGGGCTGGGCATCACCGCGCCCGGCGCCTGCCGTGTGCCCGGCCCGGGCGGCCCTGCCCGGCACCGCTCCGGGGAGGCTGTGCCCACCCCGGCTCCCGCCGCACCCCCGCCTTCCCGGCCCCGGGCCGCGCACTCACTGTACTGCGCAATGCGCTGCACGTTGCCGCTGCATGTCTGGATGATGCCGCCGAAGTCCCGGGGCGGCGGCGGCGCCCCGGGGCCGCGCGGGTCCAGCGGCCCGTACGACATGGCCGGGCCGCAGCGAGCGCGG
>VWYO01005741.1:42523-59699 GCA_013400275.1 Rhadina sibilatrix | reverse complement strand
CGCTCCCCGCTCCCGCAGCCCCGGGGCCGGGCTGGGCTGTTCTCCCCCAGTGCCGCGAGGGGGCAGCAGCGCCCCGCGGGAGTTCCCGGGTGGCCCCGGGCGGCCCCGGGTGGCCCCGGGTGGCCCCGGGTGCCGGGACCCTTCCTGCCCACGCTGCCTCCATCGGCACCGCGGCTGATCAGCTGTGCCGTACCAGGGTGAGGTGACCCCCGATGGCCCCCAGGCAATCACTCCGCAGCAGCTGAGCGTCCCTCCTCCTTTGGGGACAGCCGTGCTGGGATGGGGAGGACAGGCTGATCACGCCCTGTCCATACCCTTTTCTGCTTTACACTGGCTACTGCAAAAAACTGACTTCAAGATGCTGCCGTGGCAGTGGACCCAGCTGTACTGTACAGGGCTTTTCTTCCCCTCCATCCCTACCAATGGCAATCCTCTCCTGTCCCTTCCAGCCCCTTTGCACTGGGCAGCAGAGTAGTCCTGGGTTCCCAGGGATGAAGACAAAAGGAAAAGTCAGGGCGTGTTTTCCAGAAAATGCCAAGATTCCGGAAAATATATCTTTGCTAGAGAGGTCTGAGAGCTATTTTGAGTTAGATGAGTCCATAAAGAAGTTCCCATGGGGCTCTGCTGGGCTGAGCTGCCCATTGCTCAGAGCAGAAGCTGCAGGCTCCCTCCCACTGCTCCTAGATCTGTTGTTACCAGTCTCCCACGGGCAGAGTATCCACCTGTTTTTCCTCTGGGATACCATGTATTTAAACCCCTAGTTCAGCTCAGGTGATTTGTGGAAGTGTGCTAATGTTCTTTAATGAGAGGTTGTGCCCTCACACCCTGGGCACTATTCCAGTGTGCTCAACCCCTCTCGAGCATAACCCAGGTCAGCAGTCCAGAAACCAGGGCCCTGATTGCACATCCTGTGTTAACCAGCCTGCCTTCTGCCTGGTGGCCACGTCAAAACTGCCACAAACATTTCTGTGGAGGATGTGACTCAGGGTGTCCTGCCTGCCTCCCCAATGGCTGAGGGGACCCCAGCTCTGCCCTAAATGCTGGAGCTTGCCGAGCACTTGGGGGCAGGTTTTGCATGGGAAGTTCGGGAGGTCTTTTTTCAGCCCTGAAAGCTGTTTATTCTTTACAGCCTACTGACACCAGAACGGAAAGGGCCTTTTCCTGAAACTGACTATTTATAAACAGCCTGCAGTGCCGAGCCTTCCCTCGCAGGGGGCCAGGGACTCTTGCAGCTTTTCTTTTGCTGCCTTGAGCTGACCCAGAGATCCTTCAGACAGGAGTGAATAGAGCAAAAGCCTTGCTGCCCATCTGCTGGAGGCACGTTCCAGCACCGACAGCTTGTAGTAACTCTTTGGAAATGTCAAACTCCAGTGAGTACCTAATTCAGCCCTAAATCCCTTGGCTGTGCAGTCGGTGCTGCTCACAGCCCTGGATTCTTACAAAGGCTTTGCAGGAGGAATTGGCCGTTTGTGGCAGTGGTGTGACACAGCTGGGCTTGCCCAAAGGGACAGATCCCCGTGGTGCAGGGGCAGAGCCCAGGAGCACTTGTAGCTCTGTCTTTCCAAGATGCTGAACAGTGCATTGTTTACCGCATCCACACAGGAGAGGTGGATTTGGCTGCTCCAAGATATCTAAAACACAGCCTTGGAGCCTTGGCTAACTTTGCTTCTCTGTTGTGTGAGTCAGCACAGGCAGGCAGTCAGGACAGCCACAAACCCATGGGTCAAGCACAATGAGTAAACTTATTCCCATGACTGAGCTGTCCCAGGGATCCCCAAAGCAACAGCCAGGCTGAGGAACACAGACTTGGTCCATGCTGGAGGAACACTGCTGCTTGTACTGCTTTATCAGGGGTTATTCCCAGCTGCAAGGCCAATTGAGCATTCACAATCCTCCTCACCAGTCTTCTTCTTTTAACCCATTGCTCCCAACACCTGTGAAAGGAGAGAAATAGGAGCCTTCAAATCTCATCTCCACGAGATGCCTCTCTTTGGATTTTACCCAGTTTGTGTTGGGATGCTGGGCAACACTCACCCTCCTTCCCTGTTTTTGCCCCAGCAGGCCAGTGGCTCTGTGGGCAGCGACATGCTCCTTTTCCTTCAGGGACACTGGTGTCCTATTTTGAACCCTGCCAGAAACTCTGAGGAAGCTACAGCTAGGTTTAGTTGTTAAAACTGCTGTTCCTTTCCTTACTTAGCTGTGCCCTCTTGACAAACCAGGCTTGCTCTTGGCACTGCTCACAGTACCAGAGCTTACCTGTGTTCTCCCACCTGCAGGGATGTGATGGATTTTGGTTGTGGCTCTGGCACAGAAGGCCAGTGAGCCTGGCAAAACCCCCAGCACAGGGGATGAGAATTAAAGAATTAAATAAAATCCTCTGACCAATTAAATTATCAAATAAAACCCTCCTGGGGCTTGTTTTGTGCAGTTGAAGAAAGGCAGAGGGGTGCAGAGGGATGGGGAGAGGATGGGGCAGACACACAGCTCCTCAGCCATGCAGGGAGAGCCAGCTGTCCCTGGGGAAATCTGCTTTCTTTTTGCAGCTGAAGCAGCAAAAATGGACCATGGATCAGAGCCAGCAGCGTGGGAGATCAGAAAACTCTTGCATTGAGGTCTCTTCACCCCCCTGGTATTTCAGTGGTCATGAGCAGGTCATGAATGTTTGTAGCAGGCTGAACTTGCAGAATTCCCTGGAAATGTGAACTCAGGGATATTTTTGGCAAATCTGGAAAGGAAATAATAATCCATCCGGAGGCTGCAGGATGCAGCACAGCCCCTGCACATGGAAAGGTCCCACTGCCTCTGAGCTGCACACGCACAACTGACACGGGACTTGGCTGACTTGCCAAAACTTCCCTCAACTCACTCCAGCGCCTTGCAATCAACTGAATTTTGTATTTACAGTTGAAACAGGAAAAGCAGGACTTGGTCCATACCTTGGTGTAGCAATTATGAAGCAACCTAACGGCAGAGTGTAACCAGCATCTGAAAATGGGGAGTGTTGTAATGCACTGAACAACGAGGAGCCCCTCAGCAGGCAAATCCTGCTGAGATGCACCAAGTGGGAGCACTGGCTTTCTAAACAGCAGCGTGCTATCAAAGGCTGGAGGTGCAGAGCCCTGTTTGCCCCCTTCTCCAGGGCAAAGGCCGATCTGGGAGTCGGGGCTTGCATCAGATGCTTGTGAAAGCAGCCACTTGCACAGCTTTTACTATGGGCTTAGTCCTTTGTCTCTGGAATATCACCTGGATTTGGCAAAGAGCTGCTTTCCCTAATCCCTATTCATGCAGAGACACGTGGAGGTTCCTGGGAATCTCTGCTGCGCTGGGGGCTTGGGCTCAGCAAGGTGGGAACACTCCCTGGGGACACTCCACAGTGGGATCCTCAGGGGCCTCCAGCCAGCCTGCCTGGCCTGGGGGGGTGAAACACAGCCCCTTGCACTGCCCCTTCTGACTGTGACGTCCCTCCCTGTGATCCAGGCACCTGAGAGGTGAAACAGAAGTCAGCAAGCATGAGCCAGAGCCTTGCCTGGGTATCCCTGCACTGAGGGCTGAGCTGGCTCCTCTGGGTGGTGGATGGGGACACGCAGATGAGTGGTGGCAGCCTGAGCTTCCACTGCCCCTCCAGCAGTGCTGCTCTGTGCAGATGCTGGAGAAGGTGCAGCAGGATGACATCCCTCTTTCTGCCCCATCACGGGGCACCTTCTGTGGTGTGTCAGAGATGTGTGTCAGCTCTCTCCTGGGTCACGCTGCACTTCACTGCAAACTGCTTCCTGCCTGGGGACACCACGCTTTGCAGAGGGCCAAATCTGCCCTGCTGTGGCTCCAGATTCCATTTGGTGCATTGTTGAGGGCAGAGAGGTGAATTGTTACTGATTTCTCACACAATGTCTCACTGATTTTCCCCGGACAAACCTGTTGCCTGGTTCTTTGCCCTGCTGCTGGCATTGCAGGGTAAANGAAAGGAAAGGAAAGGAAAGGAGCAGGCTGCCTTTTGAATGCAGTGTATGTAAGCACAGTGTATGAGGTGCATCTGAGCATGGGGAATTTCCTCACACATGGCACCTCCATTGATGGCAGAGGTCAGGAAAAGGAGAACAGTTTCAGCCTCAGGCTGCTGCTGGATGCAAGCTGAAGGAGGATGTTCCTGGGTATGTTCAACCTATGAACTTCTTTGCCTGCCTCTGGTTCTCTCCTTCCTACCCAGTGCCATGGCAGTGCTGTGTAAGCCACACCAGCCCTCACACCAGGCAGATATGCTTTTTAAAGTTTGAAATAAGCTCTTTTCTGGAAAGCCACAAGCCCTCCATTCTAAAGCTTCAGCTCTTACAGAAGAAGCCAAGAAAGCCTCTAGCAGCCTTTGCTGCAGTCACAGACCTCTCACTCCACTGCTCTACCAATGCCAATCACATGTAGGAGCTCAGAGATGTCCTCATCAGCACGTGCTTGTGACTCGAGGATCTGGAAGAGGGAACAACACAGACGTTTCTGGCATTCACACAGCCAGCCTTAACTCCAGTTTCTTTTGTGAACAAGGCAGCTGGTACATGGGATGCCCTGCCTGGTGCCCTCACCTGCAGGCACTCTGCCTCGCTGTGGCAGCTGTGAGACTCTTTGTGTTCTCTTGGCTTCCTGAATCCAAACTGCTCCTTTTCCTTGGCAATGCAGAGGGGCAATGTGATGGTCAGGGAGCTCATTCTAACAGGCAGCAACCAAGGGGCTCAGTGCTGTCCAAATACAGAGTGTGATGGAGCTGGAGGTGATGGAGTTGGAGCTGGAGCAGTCAAGCTTTCCAAGAGCTGCCACCTGCCTCTGCCCCTTGCCATTTCCCCCAGGAGCAGTGCTGGGACACAAAGAGGGACTGACCTGTAAGACAGGACTGGAGCTGATGTGCAGAGCATTCCCTGGACTCTGCTGCAGGTGCCAGTGTCCGTGTGATGGCAGCTAAAGGCAGGTGCTGTGACTTGTTTTGGGAACTGCACAGGGTGACATCAGGCACAGCCATAGTTTTATTTTTATTAGTCGTCAGTATTTGACCAGGAGCCTCTCCAGTTTTCTAGAAGAGGAAACCACATCTGGGACAGTTCTGAGGTAGCCAAGAATATGAAAGTCATTTGAATATTTCTTAGTAACTGCATTTTGGAGTTTTAGGGTGAGGTAAATTGTAAAATCCCCTTTCTTCCTCACCCCTCTGGAAGTCCAGAGGATTCATGGGCAAAGTCAAGATGTCACAAGAACAAACTGTATTCTTACTCTGGCTATTTTGAGAAGGAACAAACCATCCCCAGAAGTGTGCTGCAGAGAAACACAGCAAAGCTTACCCCTGCTCAAGGAAACTCAGCCTTTTCTCTAAAGCCTTGAGGAGACAGCAGTGCAAAAACTGTGAGGTCCCAAGATGGCAGCAGGGAGAAGTGGAGCAGATGGGACCCCTCGCTCCAAATTTTGGAGGCAAATGCAAATCCAGCAATAAAAGGTTTAAAAGCATGAAGAAACAGAGCCATAAAACTAAAACAAAACCCAGCCTTGAGCTGAGGAGCGTGTCACCATGAATGTCACAGGTGTGACTGTTTGTGCCTTGAATACATCCCTGCCTCGGTTCCTGCACCCCTGAGTGCCCTGCCAGGCTGGCACTGAATCCTCAGGGGGGAAACTGAGGCCAGGACCAAGACAAAAGACAAAAGGAGCTCTCAGGCTCAGGAACAGCCCCACAGGTCAATGCAGAACCTGCACCTTGGAGCCCTGAGCAGAGTGAGAGGCCGAGCAGGGGGCTGGGAGTGGTTTTGTGTCCTTTGGGAAGGGCAGGGGGGAGGTCAGGGGTCAACTGGGCAATGGGTGCAGCCCTGGTTGGTGCTGTGATGTTTGGGTTCTCTGAAACTTTTTCCCAGAGAGTTTTCTGTCAACAAGAGACACGTTTTCCTGACTGTGACCTTTGTTTGCATTCCTTTCCCTTGGAGGGTCTTCTTCTTGATGTCCCTCTGGCTTGACCAATGTGATTGAAGAAGTTTGTCTTCCTTCCACCCCTTGGGTGGTTCTTTGTAAAACAGCATAAAGGGAAGAAATTCCCGGGTAATAAAGATTGGAGTCACTGTCAGCCCTCTGACCTTGGGGTCCGTGTCACTGTCACCTTGAACAGCATCAGTGGGGGCTGAGCCAGGGGGAGGTGAGGCACAGGTGGTGTCAGGTGAGGGGCGTGCAGGGGTTCCTGGGGAAGGTGTTGAAATGCAACATTTTGTGTGGGTTTCTAGATAACCCAAAACACTCAGTGCAAATGTAACAGAACTGCTCAGTGCAGGACAACACGTCTCCTACGATGGAAACCATCCAGGATCTCAGGGGCAGAGTGCTGCCTCCTGAAGCCAGGGTGCAGGGGAGGGTCACTGAGGGGAGGCTGAAGGAGGAGCTGTGTGGTTCCACCCTGTGAGCAGCAGGGAGGGAGGGCTGGCTCACGGCAGGACGGGGTTAGGTGTGCACAGAGGCAGCTGCAGTGTGGGTGGCAGAATGTCCTCACTGAGGGTGACCCCGGGAGCTTGTGAGGAAACCAAGGGAGGGAACTGGGGCACAAGTTTTTAGGAGCTGGGTGTTTGGGCAACACTGGCACTTGTGTTTTAGATGTGGGGGTGGCTATACACCACCTCCCAGGCCAAGAGTGAGAGAGAATCCTCCACTACATGCAAACATGGTTACAGCACAGTATTGACCCTTGGGAGAGAGATCTGGAATCTCTGCACAGGTCTCCAAATACAGCAGGTAAGTGCCTGTGCCAGCCAGGATCCAAGGGAAAGGGAGAAATTAGGAAAGAAAATAAGTACAGCACTAAAACAAGGTTCCAAACAAATCCCATCCCCTCAAGTTTTCCAAATCTGCCTGGACAAAGCCCTGGGCAGCCTGCCCTGCCTTTGAGTGCAGTCCTGCTTGGAGCAGGGGATTGGACTGAGCGACCTCAAAAGGTCCCTTCCAGTCTAAATATTTCTGTGGTTCTGTGATGGATGTTTGAAATATAGAACAACCAGACCTAATTATAGCTTTGGAGAAATCCATGACACATCTATCCCCAGCTCAAAGCAGTGCTGTTCCCTCCCCCACCCCACAAGGCTAGAAACAGGGCAGAAAAAGGTGATCACAGTCCACAGTGACCCTTGGGCAGGGGGACACTCTCAGGGAGCTGCAAAATCATTACTGATGTGGAGAAGATGAGCAAGAAATGATTGGGAATTTGGGGACACCGAACAAAGTGAGGGGGCAGCAGGTTTAAAATGAAGAGGAGCTTAGAGAGCTTAAGCTTCTTACCCAGACCTTGATTTCTCCCCTGTGGATTTCATTGGCACAAGACATCACTGAAGGAAAATGTATCTATGACTTAAAAACAAACAAACAAACCCAACCAACAAAAAAAAAAAAAAAAAAAACCCCAAAAAAACCCCCCAAAAACCAAAAAAAAAAAAAAAAAAAACCCCAAAAAAACCCCCCAAAAACCAAAAAAAAAAAAAAAAAAAACCCCAAAAAAACCCCCCAAAAACCAAAAAAAAAAAAAAAAAAAACCCCAAAAAAACCCCCCAAAAACCAAAAAAAAAAAAAACCAAAACAAAAAAACAAAAAAACACCAACCAACCCACAAAAAAACCCCCTCAAAACCCCCTCCAAAATAAACCCCCTGTTTCTGAGTCAGGAACGTTTGATTCAGGAGACCTTTTGAGCCACAAATCAGTGGTTTTGGTCCTACAGAAATGTTTAGGTATCCCTGAGTGGCCATGTACCTGCCATACAGTCAGAAAGAGCTCCAATGAGCTGCACATTGCCTGCAGAAACCCCTCTGTCCCCTCGGGTTTGACCCTGGCTCTGCTAAACTTGCAGAGATCAGCAGACATCTCCCATCACACTTGGGAAAAATAATTCCCTGTCACCTTCTCCTTCTGCTTACGTTATAAACTTCTCCCAGCTTCTTCCTGACTGAGGAGGCCCAAACTATTCTGTGGCTTCTTCTGAGAAACTTTCCTCTGCCTCCGTTGTTTCTTCTTTCTCTACCATTTCTCTAGTCCTACATTATCATTTTCCTCTAAGCACACCAGCATTTTTGACAATTCACCATCATGGGCAGTGCACAGGATGCAGCTGAATTGTCTGTTGGTTCTGTAGAGTGTCCACTGTCTGATTTTAACTTTTCATTCATCTCCTAATGCTTTTCTAGCTCTCCTTTCGCTTGCCTGGCTCCTCCTGAACAGCAAGCTGAGTTTTTTTTTTCCTAGAAACCTTTCTTGCAGTACTAAAGATCCTTGCTGAGTGGCTGCAGCTGGTTTAGAGCCCAGCAGTGGATGAAGTCAAGGAGGATGAACCCTCTAGCCATCATTCAGCATTTGCCAGGCATTGCTCATGTTATTGCCTGGGCACTCACTGTTAGCAGAGCCTTCACCAGACTTTCACCTTTGTAACTCTACATCACCCTCTGCTATCAACAAACTTCATCAGCCCCAGAGCACGTGGTCAGAGACAGGGATGTGGAGAAAGGCCTCGTCTTTCTGTGCTTTCACACTCACATGCTCCCAGAGGGTGCCTCAAGCCCTGGCCATCACACAAAAAGCTGCAAAACCCATTTGGAGCATTAGAGAGGATCCAGGTGAGGGGAGAGGGTGGGGTTTGAGAACCTCCCTTCTTCCACAATACAGAAAATAATCTCCTGGTGCCTCAGAGGAGAGGTGCTGGTCTGTAAACACGGACTCTCCACGTGAGGAGTTCACTTACGTGCCCTCCAAGCTCCCAAACTGACAGGCACTGTGGTTCAGCAGCAGTGTGCAGTGCTCTGCAGAGCCTGCCAGAGCTTTGGGGATCCCCCTGCTGCCCTCCTGCCTGGTGTGGGGTGGAGAGCTCAGTGTCAGCTGGATGGGACAAGCAGAACTCAGCCCTGTTCTATTTTTGGTGACCTTTGGTGATCTCACCTGCAGAGCCAGGTAGCTGGGTTGTCCCACTGTGCCACCTGGCTCCTCTGTTGGGTGCAGCACACCTGAGTGCAGAGGGAGAGCTGAGCTGTCCAAGCTGCAGGTGCTGTGGCACAAGGCATGCAGAGCCTGCAGCACCTGAACTAAGAAAGCATCACAAAGGAGTGATCACAGCACCTGCCCAGTCCAGCCCAGACAGATGCAATCAGCCTCTAGCAGAAATGATAAGTGGTTTTGACCTGGGTTTTCTAGAAAATCACAGACTGACCACACTTCACAGGGGCTTCTGGGGAAATGAAGGGGTGACCTACTCAAGAGGCACTGAAATAATCTCAGCTGAGCTTGCTGGGACAGACTCCCAAGAAAATCCTGACTGAACCCCCAGTTACTCCACACTATCAGTTCTGACTTAAATCATCAGCACCTTTCCCAGTGCAGTGCACAGCCCGTGGAGAGGATGCACAGACACGTTCCTCTGGCCATCAAGTGCCAAGCTTATCACACAGAAACCTGTTCCTGGGAGAGCTCTGCAGGAATTGCTGGGTTGATAGTCCTCAGCTGTGGGCTGGACACAGCTCCCCACCCGTACCTGGGACACTGTAGGTTACAGTGCTGTGTGCCACAGAGCCTACACCCTCCCCCAACAAGAACTGGCAGCCTAGAAAATGCTTATTTTGTTGCTGAATTACTTTTATTCTGAGGTTGCCAACTCTTCACTGCTTACCTCCAACTGCACAGAGACAATCAAGCCCTCCCAGCTCTCCAACAGCCCATTGCCACGGAGCTGACAGCCTAAGCAGGGCTCTCCCTTCTTCAGCAAAAGCTCCAGCAGTTATTTTTTGACCAGGTCTCCAGACTGTACATGCATAGCCACCAAAAGGACGGGACTTTAACAACTGGTCTTGAGCTGTGCAAGGGACAAGATGAGGGGACACTGACAGACAGTGCAAAGTGGTTCAGCCATTCCAGTACTGGCACCCACAGCCCCATTGCTACAGGGCAGGAAAGGAACACTGGGGCATGTCCCTCAGCTCTGCAAAGGAACTGGCTGGAAACCCCTTGAAAACAAAAATCTAAGCTCTGCAAGAATAGGAGAGCAACGGCTGTCTTGATTTTTAGAGCCTTTGTGGTATAGAAAACTGTGGCAGAGAGCTGCTGGCAGAGCTGTAGCCCAGCTGTCCGACCTGCACTCAGCCTGGAAGGAGTCACCACCCACTTGTCCGAGCAGCTCTCGATGATCTTTAAGTCCTTTCCAACCCAAACCATTCCGTGATTCTACCACCTGGCTCAGCCAGCAAAAAAGCAGCCACTCTGCAACAGAGCAACACCATCCACATCTGTAATTTCTCCTCAGCACAGAGAAGGAGCATCTCATCCTTCCCAGGCACTCTTCAAGGACTCAGTTCCAAGCATTAAACTGGAAACCCAATCCTTCCAACTCGAGTATCAGCTGGGGCACAGAAGTGACCGGGCCAGCAGCCCAGCAGCAGGAGCAAAGGCAACGCTTCTCCCCCAGTGCTCCACAGCCTGGAGACGGGCACCGAACAAACGCACACGGGAGATGTTTCAGCTTTTATTGGCAAATCCATCCGTACATTCCCACTCGCCGAGCGGCAGCACCAGGGGGCAGCAGCAACCCGGAGTCACCGGAGCTTCCCCGGCGCCTGGAAACGGGAGCCAGCCGAGGAAACCGAACCCCGCCGCCTTTCACATCTCACCTTCTCCGAGCAAGGGGATTGGAAATCGAGTCATCTTTATCACACTCAGAAAGGTGTTGGGTTTAGAGCCCTGCGCGTTCAGCGTAACGATCTCGAGTTGAAGCGGACTATTCAGCTCGAAAACTACCCCAGGCTTGCTTTTCCCCCAAAGCCAGCACCTTAAAGCTGCAGTACTCTCCAGACATCTTTCCCAGCGGTCCCAAAGCCAAATAACAAAAGGAGCCCTTGCAAATAAATAAAATCGCGGGAAAATAAATAAGATTAGAACTGAAATATACAGTTGCATGGTCTTTATTTGGTTTCAGAGGTGGAAAAAAAGTGGAGCCAGACTGCAGCTTTAAGTCTCATGCCTGAATCAACCTCAAACACTCGGTAAATTTTACAGCTGATGAGCAGTGCAGGTCCGAGATCTGAAGTTCCACGGAGATGAACATTCAGGCACAAACGCACACCCTTCCCCAAGGCATACTTTATTTTTTGTGAGTTAGAAAAAAAAGCCTGCTATGGGGAAGTGCCCCTTCCCGAGCTGAACAGACACGACTGAAGAGCTATTTACTGTCACAGTAAAACATCCCAACAAATAACTAAACCCCACCCGTGGTTGCAAGGGAAAACTGGTTCAAACCATGTACCAGGGAGACAATTCTCTCTCGGGATCCTTCCAACTCCACTGGCACCACGGAATCCACGACCAAATCCAGCTACCAGCAGGGCTGCCAGCTGCCTATGGCTTCTTGTGCTCCGAGCCTAGCTGAGGAAAGTCGTAAGTCCATTATTTCTGCTTAAGCCAGAAATCCTGTTAATGTCATTTAGAGGCAGTTCTACAGCAGGAGCTCTTGATCTGCTCTCTGTTTGGGGAGCACCAACCCCCTCTCCAGAAACTCCCACACAGAAAAAAAAAACCAAACCAAAACAAAAACCACACAGAAGAGAAAAGCAATCCATTGCAAGCCAGTGTCCGATGATTGTCCCTTTGGGGAGGGCAGGAATCCAGGACAGGGCAAGGCAGGGGAAGGGAGGAGGATGGCAGGTGGGGAAAAGTTAGAAACAAACTCCAAACCACCAAGACACAAGGAGGAGCTCAAAGCCCCTCAGCAGCTGATGGCACTGGGTTGCTGTTTGCTAACAAAGTCTGAAATGAAGTCGAACTCGTTCTGTCCCAAGAACAACTCTGGCAGCTCCTGAATCCGGTCCAACCCCAGTTCCAGGACGAGGGACGTCAAAACCTCCTCATCTATAAGATCGGTGTCCATAACATTCAACGTCAGCGCCGGCGAGGGCATGTGCTGCATGCCCGGGTGCTGGCCCGGCCCCACTCTGTACTGCTGGGCACCAGCTCCCATGGGCCCGTTGCTCATGCCCAGCGGGTGCCCCTGGTACTGGGTGTTGAGTTTTTGTAGGTGCATGCTGGCCATGAGCTGCTGGGTGCCCACCGGCCCCACGTACTGCTGCTGCTGCTGCTGCCCCGGCCCGTTGAACATCATCGCGTTCTGCATCTGGTGGTGGCCCATCTGTCCGCTGAGGCTGGGCCTCGGCCTCATGGCAGCGTCCATGCCAGCCCCTCCGTAGGGCATCATCTGAGCGGCGGCGGGCAGCGTCCTCAGCACATGCTGCCCGTGCTGCGGGGGGCCCTGCAGCCCGCTCACCCCCATGCGGTAGCTCTGCAGCCCGGCGCCGCCGTGGCTCATCGGCATCATCAGGTGCTCGGCCATGCCTCCGGCTCCCTGCCAGACGGAAGATCCCGGAGAGCCCNCGCTGCTGGCTCGCTGCTGGCTCGGCAGTCCCGCCGCTGCATCCTTGTGACACTGCCAGCGGCACACGGCCGCTCTCTGGAGTCGCCTCTCCCGTGCTTTCCTCCTCGCGGTGCCCCTGCCCAAGGCTCTGTGCCCTCCGATGGCTCGCTGGGACTCGGGTCTCGCTGCGGGGCTTGTGCGGAGCTCTCTGTTTGTGCTGAAGGATGCGCCTTTGTCAGGCGCTGCCAGGGCTGAGGTTACTGCCCGGGAATAGTTGGTGGCATCAGCTGCCTGGTTGCTTGCTCGGTCGGCAGCATCTTCCTAGCAAGGATGCACCGACCTCCCAAGCGCGGATGGTACGAAGGGTGTTGTACACCCCGCGGTTTGCTGGTGTTGCTGTCTCCAGCGGTGTCTTTTTCACCTCTGAGGTGAGCTCTGTCTCACGGGCTCCCGGTGCAGCCCACATGCCCAGCTGCTGAGCTTTGCTAGCCAAATTACACCACCGTGGGCCTAAACTGCAGCAGCTCTGGTGCTCTCTTCGGGGCTTGGTGCATTCCAGCAGCGTCTGAAACAACAGCGGGGATCTTCCCCGTCTGCTTTGTGTTTTGAAGGAACCTAGAGACTCCTTTGTGAAAGATATTAGTGTTGCATAGTTACCTGCTTGGAAGGCAGGGAATGACATAATTCAACTTGCTTCCCAACTTCATTCTTTGCCTCTGTCCTCTCCCAGACAGCTTTTAACCAGAGCATTACAGACCACGGCTCTGATAGTGACAGAATTTTTCTGCTGGCTTGGAGCAGGTTGTTCCGTGGAGTTTGAAGTGAATATGCATCTATTGATGCATATTGATGGTGCTGGCAGACCCTGGTGAGCAGAGGAAAGGTGCAAGTCAGGCAGCAGGGGCACCTTAGGGGAGTTCTGAGCCATGGCACTGACCCATGGCGTTACTTACAAGGAATATTTCTGAATGAAAACACTTTAAACCAGCAACTCAGGGCAGGTAACACCTGGGAGCCCTCAGCTCCAAGATGCCAGCAGCCAGGAATGGAAAGTGTCTTCTCTTACCTGGACAGAGCCCAGCTCCATAAATGTCCAGCACATTCTGGGAGTTGCTTTTGTTTGTGCCACCTTCTGCCTTGTTAGGTGGCTTGGGATAGGTTTCAGGTGTTGTTGGTGAGCCTCTAGCTGATGAATCAGTTGGCTAATTGTTCAATATAATTACGTAATGATTGTTTTTTAACTCGAGAGATTTTGACAAATGCATTTTTAGTACTAACAAACACACGCTCACACACATATACCCGCCTGCCTGCAAGTTCACATGCAGATGCACACCCAGGTGAGGAATAAATGCCAGGGGAGTGTCTGCCACTGTCTTTTCAGAGGCATCCAGCCATGAAAACATCTCTCACTTGGAGGAGAGGTGTGGTGTGCCCTGCAAGACCTGGGCAGGGGCANCGCTGCCTCCGCGGAGCCCGCCGGCGGGGGAAGCTGCGCGGAGCACGGGGAGCCTCGGCAGGGCCCCGCCGGGAGCCGGGCTGTGCCTACGCGGTGCTCACCGCTGCGGAGCTCCGGCGGGCAGCCGCTCCCCGCTCCGGCCGGGCTGGGCTGTGCTGTGCTGGGCTGGGCTGTGCTGGGCTGGCCGGGAGCGGGGGCCGCGCTGCCGCAGTTATAGCGCTGCGGGCGGGGCGGGCGGGGGCGGCCCCGGAGCCCATTGGAGCTCGGGCGGGCGGCCCGGCCCCGGCACGGAGGGAGGGACGGAGGGAGGGAGGCTCGGCCGGCTCGCTGCTGGCTCGCTGCTGGCTCGGCAGTCCCGCCGCTGCATCCTTGTGACACTGCCAGCGGCACACGGCCGCTCTCTGGAGTCGCCTCTCCCGTGCTTTCCTCCTCGCGGTGCCCCTGCCCAAGGCTCTGTGCCCTCCGATGGCTCGCTGGGACTCGGGTCTCGCTGCGGGGCTTGTGCGGAGCTCTCTGTTTGTGCTGAAGGATGCGCCTTTGTCAGGCGCTGCCAGGGCTGAGGTTACTGCCCGGGAATAGTTGGTGGCATCAGCTGCCTGGTTGCTTGCTCGGTCGGCAGCATCTTCCTAGCAAGGATGCACCGACCTCCCAAGCGCGGATGGTACGAAGGGTGTTGTACACCCCGCGGTTTGCTGGTGTTGCTGTCTCCAGCGGTGTCTTTTTCACCTCTGAGGTGAGCTCTGTCTCACGGGCTCCCGGTGCAGCCCACATGCCCAGCTGCTGAGCTTTGCTAGCCAAATTACACCACCGTGGGCCTAAACTGCAGCAGCTCTGGTGCTCTCTTCGGGGCTTGGTGCATTCCAGCAGCGTCTGAAACAACAGCGGGGATCTTCCCCGTCTGCTTTGTGTTTTGAAGGAACCTAGAGACTCCTTTGTGAAAGATATTAGTGTTGCATAGTTACCTGCTTGGAAGGCAGGGAATGACATAGTCCAGCTTGCTTCCCCAACTTCATTCTTTGCCTCTGTCCTCTCCCAGACAGCTTTTAACCAGAGCATTACAGACCACGGCTCTGATAGTGACAGAATTTTTCTGCTGGCTTGGAGCAGGTTGTTCCGTGGAGTTTGAAGTGAATATGCATCTATTGATGCATATTGATGGTGCTGGCAGACCCTGGTGAGCAGAGGAAAGGTGCAAGTCAGGCAGCAGGGGCACCTTAGGGGAGTTCTGAGCCATGGCACTGACCCATGGCGTTACTTACAAGGAATATTTCTGAATGAAAACACTTTAAACCAGCAACTCAGGGCAGGTAACACCTGGGAGCCCTCAGCTCCAAGATGCCAGCAGCCAGGAATGGAAAGTGTCTTCTCTTACCTGGACAGAGCCCAGCTCCATAAATGTCCAGCACATTCTGGGAGTTGCTTTTGTTTGTGCCACCTTCTGCCTTGTTAGGTGGCTTGGGATAGGTTTCAGGTGTTGTTGGTGAGCCTCTAGCTGATGAATCAGTTGGCTAATTGTTCAATATAATTACGTAATGATTGTTTTTTAACTCGAGAGATTTTGACAAATGCATTTTTAGTACTAACAAACACACGCTCACACACATATACCCGCCTGCCTGCAAGTTCACATGCAGATGCACACCCAGGTGAGGAGTAAATGCCAGGGGAGTGTCTGCCACTGTCTTTTCAGAGGCATCCAGCCATGAAAACATCTCTCACTTGGAGGAGAGGTGTGGTGTGCCCTGCAAGACCTGGGCAGGGGCAGGAATTCTTGGACACAACCGTTGGGAAAGGGCTCTCCACGGCATTTGCATTACTGAAGACCCCAAAGGTGGTGAATCGCCCTTCATTTTGGAAACAAAGCAGCAGATGAGAGAACACTCTTGCTGAGCACAAATGGGAAGGTCCCCTCTGTCTCTAGCCTCACTCATGCCCCTTCTCCTGCCAGGGTAAGACCAATCAGCCACTCATCCAGTCTGAAAATAGAAATAGAGCTGTGTGCCAGCTCTGTGCCCTTCTCCCTAAATGTTTCCCCAACATCACCTGGGGTGTTTGAGAAGAACCAGTGCCTGCAGGAAGGGAAGGGCACAGGGGAATGGGAGGATGGAAGGCACTGCAGTGAGCAGAGGTGTCCAGAAATCCAGGGCTTCCGTGTTTGCTACATGTGTGCAGATTTCCTGTGCTCTTAGGGCTCCCTGTTCTTGAACCAGTAATATTTTATTTTACAGGGACCAGCTTAGACGGGCCTGCTGCAATTCACACTGCCCTAGCTGGTGTCTGGGGAGCAGAGCTGGGAAGGGCTGACCACCTCTGGTGGCACCTCACTGCTCTTTTTGGCCCAGAACAGCCAGTGGGTCCTTGTTGTGCTGAGGATTAAGGACCTGGACCTCTGCAGCCATATTTATAAATGTGTGTGTGACCCATCTCACCCCAGGGCTGTGTCTCTCCCCTCTGCCATCTGCCATCAGCCCAAGGACAGAATGGCCTTTCTGGGAGAGCAGATAAACCGAAACTGCCAGATCCAGCCCTTGGGCTGCTGGTCAGTGAGCCCTGGCTGAAGCCACCTCATCAGCCACCTCGGTCAGTGTGTCACTGAGGCTCCCTGGCACGGCACTTCCCCGGTGTCTTGGGGTGATTTTGTGATCACACTTTATCCCAAACTGTCTGCTCTATGCCCAGAAAGGGCTGCTGCAGCTTTATGATGGACCCAGGGCTTGGGCTCCTGTGGGGTTTGGTTCAAACCCTCTCTCCCCAGCGTGCTCGGGCTGTGGTGTGGAGCAGGACACTGCATTGTTCCTCTTGTTGGATTAGTTCTTTTGCTAATTTGAAGCAATAAGTTGCTTTTTCCCCTTCCCCTAGCCCGGAGGTTGTACCAGGAACCTTCTTGGCAGCTTTTTTTTTTAATTTTAATTTTTTTCTTTTTTTTTTCCTTTTCTTTTCTTGAACTATTTTGGCTTTGATTTTTTTTTTCTCTGNTTTTTTTCCCCCCTCTGTCTGGGGAGCTGGTGTGGGGCCACCCTGAACCTGAGACCTTGGAGAAGCTGAACCAACAAGAGAAAGGACATTAGAACCCACCAGCTTTGCCTGCTGTGAGGAGGAGCCCCACACCAGAAAGGTTCCCATCCATTCTGCCTGAGTGTGAGCTCCTGTTCCTCCTTCCTCCCCTGCCCCGTGGCAAAGGGGGACCAGCCACCATCTCTGCCTCCCAGCCACGTGGTCTGGGGAGGGGTGGGGGTTAAGGTTTTGAAATTTTGATATCTAGCATTTATTGAACCCTTTTCTGTGCCTTGCGGACACCCCTTTGTGGTTGGTGTTTTTTTTTTTATTATTTTTATTTTT